>JABFQA010000703.1:0-17481 GCA_022817065.1 Probaryconus sp. ZL-2020 | reverse complement strand
CAAGAAATTATATTTAATTTGCATGTCATGTCAAGTATTTCTACTTTGTACGTTATAGTTGAAACAATTGAGATTCCTTTAACTTAACTTCAATATAGACAAAAAATAATACATGTTTAAAACAAATATTGCACTTTATACTTATGACTTATTTTTTCGTTCTAAGATTTCAGATCTATTTAAGGTTTGAATGTAAATTTGCACTAATAAAAAGCATAATGGTTACAATTCTTTTGTGTTCAATTTATTTTATAACGTTAAAACGTATAATTTATTTCCATAAAATGGTTGTTTTGAATAAAAATATATTTTTGAGACAATCCCTGATACAAATATAAGACACTGAACCCGTTACTTTTCACTTGCACATTGTGCATGAAATTGCCCTGGCTACTTTCTTGATAAACGGTTCAAATTGCGTGCCAAAACACGTCAATTTGTTGAACGCGAGTCGCGAAATAAAGCTGCCCACGTTTAGAAAGCTAAACTTCTTTTCACCTGTGGCGTCCGTGCGAAATTCCAAACGCTCGCATCGACGAATTTCAATGGTCATTTTCTCATCGATTCCAAACAATAGCAAATGAACACGTACATCAAACTGTTGTCGATATTTACAATGCTGCATTGTGTTTTTACTTGCATCTAACAGAGTTTTCATTGTACTCGATTATGTTAGAAATTCTTCTTTCTTTCAATGGGATCAATTGAAATTCCTGTTGAAGTGAAAATAATTATTTGTAGAAAAAAATAAGTTCAGGAAGAAGACCTGAAGTTGAGCTTCAGCAAAAGAAAGAACCATTTTTTTGTAAACTTGTCCAAGTTAATTGATTTTAATTGTTATTTATCCGCTGGTTAATTAAAGGAAGAAATTGATTAATTACACAATAAGGAATGTTTAGTATTTTAATTGAATACATTTCTACAAGCCCAAAATTACGATTGAAGATAAATTGTGTGATTTCTAATTGTGTTCGATAGCAATCGTTGCTTTACAGGATTTGAACCTGAATTGATAAGGTAAGAAAATAACTGGACATAATGGTAATCGTATTTTCATCTCCTGAAGGTGAAAAGCTCTATTGGACACGAGCAACCAGCAGTTTCGTCGATCACAGTCGGCATTTTCCAACTCGCAGGATGATTTCGAATGACTTAGAACCACGCCTGACTGGAACACTAATGACACCAATTCACTGCTAACGATTGCAATCGCTTTTTATAATTCAGTATCTGGTTAGAAATTAATTCGGTATTTCAACCGACTTGTTTACATTGTAAAACACACGATCGCATTTTTCTGAAGCATCGAGAAAGTAATGTGCGTGAAAACAATAATGAAATGCACGCGAATCATTCCAGAGGTGCGAACAGGGACAACTGACACAGTTTGGAGTAAAAGCGCGAATAATGTTCGATTGGAAAAAATCGGCAAACGAAAGTCAACGGAGAACATCATTGATATTTTAACTTTGAAATAATTAAAATCAATTTTCATTTATGTTTTTCAGTCGCAATTTATGGCGATCGTTTCTAAATTTTTCTAAAAGGTTTTCATACGTATTTTATTGACCGAACGGTTTTAAGATAAAAATTCCTCAAAGTGAGAAAAAATGAAATACAAGAAAAGTCCATCAAATCGATAAAATCTCCGACAGAGATACCTCGGGACGAAAAACAGACCTTTGGAAAAACAGATTGTCGAGGTTTTTTTGACGCGCACTCAGGCGCCTGTTTGTAAGCGCGAGGTGCATTTAATTATACGTTACGATTTGTCGGCTAACACCAAATGTCAGGTGTTTTATGTTTCTATTGCTGAAAGGATTCACGTACAACGTAAAGTAACAGGAGAAAGACGCGGATAACCGAGGCACATGTTCATAAGTAACTAACGAGAGTAATAAATTAAATTGTTACGTTTTTCACGCCAGCAGTTCATTATAAGTCATAAAAATGTCATCACATTTTCATGCGCATATGTCAAAATCTCTTCAACCGGTGATTTAAAACACGATTCAAACACTTTCGTTTGAATTTCTATTATCAAAGCCCATTAAATTTATATATAGGAATAAAATATCAAATTTCAATACCTCGATCCTGAAACAGGAAAATTTTTCGATTGACAAATTATAAATAGCTTCCTGCAAAAGAACAATTATTTTTAAAATGATTATTATATTATTTGAACTTTTAAGGATTGATGGGAAATAATGACTTAATAATAAAAATGACATATAATTAAATTAACAATGTATGGTAATTGTGGTTTCACTAACTGAAAGATGAAATACAATCTATAATAAAGTGTGAAATTTAAATGATTCTTGAGGCTATATTGTTTGTGCATTTTAACATGCATGTGTTATTGATTTATACTAAAGAAAAGAGCTTTTAAGTACTGGTTATAGAAAGCAGAATTTACAGGAATTTTTCTTTTTCCCCACTTTTTATACTTGCGTCGTTATACCTGTTGACTCTCATTAAGTACATTTGTTAAGACGATCTCTGTGCACTCGTATCATTTTCACAGATTATCAACGATTACCCAAATGCCCAAATTTTAAACTACCTACGCCGTTTAAATAAATACTATGAGAACTTTATTTACACCTTTCACCACACGATAAAATCTAAACTTAACTTAAATAAAAAAAGGCTAACAAATTTTACAATCTTGGTAAAATATGAAAACACTTTTTTTAGACTAAAAAAATCATCATTTATATAATTCAATAAATTTTGAACAGAAAAGATGCTAATCTTTTTAATTTCAAAAGTTTATCTTGATTTTTACAAGATGGTCTGTTCAATTTCACAAACGATACAAAATGTATTTTAGATTAGTTCAGTTGTCATTAAAATTTACGTTACATTCAAAGGAAGTTTAAATATCGTCCTCTTAATATTCTGACCAGAACAATCGTTTGTACTTGATCTGAGAAATAAACTGGACCTTTACAAACGTTGTAAAACGTTTTTATACGCCATAAAATGTTGAAAGAAAGTTCATATAACATTTTCCAGAATATTATGACTGGAATAATCAGTTGGAATTGATCTGAGAAATTAACTGAATCTTTTCTAAACTTTATGCGATCGGTATCCACAAACAATGGGACACAATGAAATCATGTTGAAAAAAGAAAAAAAGTCGACGTACATTTTCTGACGACGTTTAAATAAAGTTTAAGTGACGTCTTATTGAGGCGACTGAGAAACAATCGTTCGTACTTGATCTGAAAAATGACTGGGGCAGTTCTAAATGGTATTGGAATGAATTGGAATGGAAGAATAGTTGCCCAATCCTTTCTATTCCCAATGGCTCGGCGCGTACTACGCGTACGTGGAGTCCGGAGGTGTTCGCCATACGCGAGCACGGCGATCGCGTACGTGGAGGGAAGATAAATAAATGTCTTCCTTTCACCGCCCCCGCCACGCCGGATTCCCCGTGGAAACAAAACGGGGCCCCGGAATCCATCGGGAGGTGGTAAAACGTCTCGGAGGCAATGCCGACCCATGAAAGTAACAGTGCCTCGTTTCGCCAAAAGACACCTCCTGGTGAACGCGAAAGGGATATCGCCAGTCGGACGCTCCTCGTCCCGGTAATCGCGTCGAGATTTCGTGAGAGCCGCGCTTTGTGCATATATGCCATATACGAGTACACATCTGCAGACCCCCTGCCCCCGCACTGGAGAGCGATTAACTGTTTTTTCAAAATAAAAAAAAAAACCATTTGCGCGATGTTCAGTCCCTGAAATAGTGTCCAGGATATTTTTGGCGATTTTTCATTTTGGGGGCGAATCTTCAGCTGAACCACCATTATGGATCAGGTGATTACAAAATTGAAAGGATTTCTTTTTCTTTTTTTTCTTTTTTTTTTTGTTTTTTTAATGTTCTGGCGAATGAAAAATTCACGAGCCAAATTGTTAACGTTTAACGAAATATCGATAGATGAAATACGGCCGCCGAACTTGGGGCTGTGATTATGACTGCTTATAATTCAAGGAACTGATCATTTGCAGACAATCGTTGGCTGATTATGGATAATTTTCCATAAAGAAAGACGATAATGCCAGTCGTTATTAATGATCGTCTGTAATCGCAAATAACGTGCCTTAATAATCCACGATCATCAATTATCATTGAAGTTTTTCAATTAACAATTATAAATGTTACTGAGAGCAGAAAAAATGTTCAATAATTTTTCATGCCCTTACTATGGAAGGTAAATTTATAATTACATGGATCGTTAAGAAAAATGTGTGTTTAATTGATGAATTTAACTTTTAAATAAGTAGTCGTTAATAAAAGATTATTATGACATCGACATTTTTCATGATAAATAATTCTATCGAGTGCGACTTATAAAGCCATTATTATCCCATAGTATTCTAAATGTTATGCCATTATAGGTATACTAAAAAATGCAAATATCTTATCAGCCTGTTAACGGTTAATTAAGATCTTAGTAATGAAACGTTGAATGAAACTTAAAAGTCATTTTAATTCAACTCCAATCTATTCATATCAAGTTTTAATGAGATCGACTGAAATTCTTGAGACAAGATTTCGATGACACTTTGTAATGACAAATTTGTGCCTACAATTTTGTACTTGTCACTGAAATTGCATTTCCTCAGAAAAACAATCTACCTACGTTCGAGATCTACATAAAACCTTTCTTTTTTAAAATGAATCGTAACATAAAATGTTGTAAACTTTCAGGAACTTTATTTATTTTAAATTTAGTGCCCACTTTGAAATTGTATTTACGATCACCCTTCGAGACAAATTCGATCTTGAAGCACAGCTCCGTATAGTTAAGGGGATTTAACGTTCAACATTTCTGGTTATTGAGACCATAATTCTGGTGATTTATGTATTGCCGCACGTTCAAGTACAGCACCGTTTATGTCTTGTAAGAAAGTGCATTTGAAGTTATTTGATGTTATTCTTTGAAGTCATCTTTTTTAAAAGTCAACTGTGACATTTAATTGCGAAATAGATGAAAATACAATTTGTCATAGAAATTGTATTTAATTGTTATTCGTTCACTGTTTCATCAAGATTTAAATCACACTTCAGAGAACAAATGTTATTATCATTATTATTAATATTAATGTAAAGTTCATTTCTGTCATTTGATTTTAGAAAAATGTATTCAACATTGAGAAAGTATCAGAGAAAGGACAAATTAAACAAGCTTCTGAATTTAATGAAGAATCTTACAGTAAGACCAAATGGATTCTAATAATTCCTTTGCATAAAATTGACGGTATCATTGTAATAGTTGTTTTTCTTCTTAGAGAGCAGTTATTAAAATAAGGAAATTGGATGAGAATAGAAATGAACTGCCTGTCATGCTTTCTACCTATTTTTTTCTTTTTTTTTTTACAATGTCCTATCCATCATCGGCTAATAAATTTAAACTAATTGTCAAACATTAATTAACTATCAAGACCGACAGGCAAAAGTATCAAATTTCACCTTTCTTTATGAAAATTAGGTTTATTAACAATTGGTTGCAAAATGAAACTGGGAATCATCCGCATTTATGTAACTGCCTGGGAAACAGAAAAAAAAAAAACCTCTTCATTCGCTAATATTATAATTTGCATAATTACGCATGAATTTATGGCAACATTATTGAATCTATTTTAGCTACTAAATAATTACTTTCACAATGGCAATTAGCTTAAAGCGACAGTTATTGAAGCATTTATTGGCCTAAAAAACACAACATCGTTGCATAAGCTGAATGTACTGTAATGCCTTTTTATTATACAAAAATAATAACACTACGCCAATTTCGAAATGTTATATAAAATACGCAACTCGGCATACCGCACTTAAAACTTTGCGCATTAAAATATTTTATTTATTGTTTTCTCGACGAATCTCTAAGTTCACGAAAGACAATTCAATGGACAAGGTATTTCGATTCCACGTGAATATCTGTGAGATCCATAAAACGCGAAAACATTTGACGGATCAATTAACAATATATTTCTGAAATTTCATTCGGTTGGGGAAAAGCCGAAAGTGGGCCAAGTTTGGCCCATTATCCAGTGGTATGCCATATAATCATCGACGGAATTTAGACATGCCTTATACACAAAAGCCCATAAAAAAGTCCGCCGAGCGATTGGCAAAGTTGTGGCGGTGCGCTTCTTTCGCCACTGTTTCACGTAAAATAATTCTACGGTTTCGTATCGTGTTGCAAAGCACACGCCATGTGTGTAGAAAACTGTAAGGTTTTGACGCTGTGCGAAACTCATTCCACTTCGCGAGAATCGAGCAAACAAGGAGCGAGTTAGGCAACTCATTATTGCGACACACTGTCGAGGTCGCAATGAGATCTTCGTTCGACGCCGCTGGCTACTTCCCGTAGGACGCGCGGAAAAACTCACCTCCCTCGTTTTCGCCAGCTTTCCATTTCTATTCAATTATTCTGTCAGTCGTTCATTTGTATTATTCATTCGTGACACGCAATCTTGTCCTTTAAGAGATTCTTTGTTCGCCGAACACATTTTTGTTTGAGGTATTTATGGACGAGTTTGGGACAGGAGTATTTTAACGGGAAAACAAATTTGCACGCGATAAATGACGTCTTGTAATCGATATAGACATTTGAAAACGTCACGTCTAATATAATACCATATCCCATGCATTACTTTTCTCAGTGTGTCATGGTCAAAACAATTAGCAAAAGTTGTGGGAATTGTTTCCACATTCTGTGCAATTAATTAACATATGAGCGGTACTTGTTCCCATAATTTCTGGCGATTGTTTATGCGACAAGTCACATGTCGCATATTACAGACACATAGGAGCTGTATACTTTGGAGCAAAGAGTTTACCACGTGTTCACCGTAATTCATTGAATGAATTTTCTTGGAGACTGTTATTGTGTATTTTCACTTTTGCAAATTACACGGCTGAAACAAAACCATCGTTACTTTTTTCATACAAAAAAAAAAAAAAAAACTATGAGGAATTAACAGATGGATATTACAGTGTTTGCAAAAGAAAAAAAGATTTACAAAAATTGAGAAATTTTAATATCAAGAAAAGAATGGCTTTTGTGGGTCCGCAGAAAATCGAATAAAAATGCACGTGTGCAATTACGCGAAAGCTGACTCGGCCATGCGAATTGAATCGCAGATCACGAGATGATATGGTCTCAACAAGCGCGGGAATTTGTTGACGATACAATATCGCGGAATTCAGCGGCTTGGGTGGTACACCCTTTTGTTACGTATATCAAAGATGCGCTGATTCCATGTAATTGTTTCATTGAGTGCACGTCAGACACTCAAACTGTTTTCTCTGAGAAGTGAAATCTCAATACAGAAATCTCGCGGACACGTTGTCAAAGAATTTCTGCTTCTTTCAATACGCTAATAATAATCATCATTTTATAATCTGAAATTACTGTTTTAATTAGTCTACATATTATGAAGTTTTATGTATGATCCAAGTCGTAACATAATACAGATAATTTTTTTGTAATACTTTCTTAATTTAATTAAAGTATTCTCGGTTCGAGAAAATTGGCTTTCCTTTTTTGAATGAAAATGATTTTTGCAACGGTGACAATGTGCAGATTTTTCGATGGATGATCAATGATTTTTTTAAAATGATATTTTACATTGCATTACTTGATGAGTTCAAGATGAAATTAATTAATGAAAACGATATGTTATGAGCTACGTGACTTTGCATGTTAAAAAGTCATAAAGTGAAAAAGAAATTATTAAAGCATTTAGTGCATAATGATGTATGAAATTCTTGTGAAATGTTCAATGCAACTTTTGTCCGTGCATAATATTAAATTTAATAGTTTCTTCATTGTGTCGCGTGACGTATTATTTCGAAGGAATCTGTCACTTTCAGTAATTTTTTTTTTTTCAATTTGCATTCGTATATTTTTGAACCGTTTCAACTTTTGACCAAATAAATCGTGATGAAAATCGAGCGATCAAAAATTTAAACACGGTCGTAACAAGCAAGGTCAATGCAGAATAATTGCAAGCCTCCGCACAATCTCCTCTCGCAATTAATTTCTCTGGATCATTAATATCAAACAACTTTGCATAATAGTAATCAATTCGCTCGCATTTTTCACATTACTCAAAGCGAAAAAAAATGTACGGCGCTCTCATATAATTGGTTACAAAGTAGCTTGGGAATGCTGCGAATAATTCATAAAACGATTGCAAAATTCGTCAATAACATCATCGACATAAAAGCTCTTAAAAGGCTATATATCAATCGTTAACTGTTCTCGTGCGAATTTCAGCTTAGAAAGGGACAAGAAACATTTGCATTTTCGATGAATGAAATGAAGGAAGGAAATTAAAAAAAAAAAAGAGCAGAACCGGAAAAAAACGTAATTAAAATGAAGTCGTAATTCGTAGAAGAAGAGGAAAACAGTTGTAAAAGTTAATTCCGCAGAAAATGAAATGCCAGCTGTAAAATAACGCAAATTCCAACCGCATGGCACCAGGTACAAACGATTGCCTCGAATTACGCGTGGCTGTTAAATTATACCGAGTATCGCGATCGGAGTAAAAGTCAAGGAGCCCTGGGTATATTCGCATATTACGGAGAAAGCCGACATATAAATCTGGCTCAAGAAGAAAGATAGGCCAACGACTCGAAGCTAATGCCGATCATCTAGCCGTTGCGTCTATTTTTTCCATCGCCGGAAATAATCAACAAATGTATCCAGGCTATAATTTCTCTTATCAATCAGCTCTGTTCGATTTATCGACGTTACTGATTCCCGAGACACAATGTTTTATTATTTACTCTCGCTTTCGTTTCGCTTGTAACGACATCAACGGAATATTAAAATCTACGGGAAAAAAGTTATATTTCAATCAACTTTTTTATAAGCATTAAAATTCGTTAAGAAAATGCGAATTATTGACAAGACAGTAAATTTTGCAAATAAAAAAAAATATTTCATTCTAAATATAGAAGAGCCGATTACTTTAGACACTCAGGCCTATAAAGAAAACATTTATAACCAGATGCGCATGACACATTTATGATACCACACGCATTAATTAACTATCATTTTCACAACCTTGAACAAACGACGTTGAGAATTCAAAAAAGAAATACATTTCTGCAAACAAAAAACCTTATCAAACATTCGTATAAAATTTCTCCTCCAAAGTTGACCTCAGCTAAAATATCATCCACTGATACAATCCGAGTAAAAAAGAAAAAAATAACATATCATTCGATTTCTTTTGAATATTGGCAATAAAATTCAAGATCAGGTTGTTTGCTTTTTGTTTCCATTCCCAATTGATGACGCACGCGAATAAGGTGCATCAACTTGATCTCTGGAAAGTGAAATGCGGTGAAAAAGAAATGAAACAAGAACCGAGGACGTTTAGCTGCTGACCTTTCTGTTCCTACTTTTTCCATCTCTCTGCATCTTTGGCTCGTTTTTTTTTTTTTCCGAGTTCGTTAATATGCGTCGGGCAGATACACGAAAATTTAACGTTCCCTTTTCACTTTTTTTTTTTTTTTTTTTTTTCATCCACAAAAATCGTTGGATCCGATGGATTTCCTCTCTTTTACATATCGTTTTCTTTCGGTATGTTTATCATCGAAAGTCGACTCGTCTAGTCGTCAGCTAGAAATCATTATGAAAGAGCCACATAGTTTCTCCGTTTCATCATGACCTTAAGGCGATAATGGACAACATAAAATCGAAATTATCGCGCAAACGTTACGTTCGAATTTAATTAATTCCAATTTGCGTTTTCATTCAATGGCAATTTTCAAATTCCTTATCAACATTTTAATTGCACTTTTTTACAATTCATTTCTTATGTAATTGCTTATAAATAATTTTCGTTTATAATTCGTTCGACAAAAAAAGAAATGATTTGTTACATTCTTAATTGATACTGACGTTGTAAAAAGATTAAAGCGATATGGATTTTTTTTTTTCTCTCTTTAGAATGTTTTTTGAATATTAAATTTAGAATTTACGTAGATAGTGCAAAACTGACATTAACCCTGAAAGGAAATATATTTGTAAAGTTAATTATCCTTAAGATTATTTCAATGTTAATAATATTGGATAAGAGATAAATCAACGTGTATCGTTTATTCAATTTGTAAGCCTTGTAATTTCATGATTAATGTGTGCGTGTGTGTGTGTGCTTTTAAATGTGACGTCAATAATTTATGGTCGAATTTTTATTAATGACTTATGGTAACGCGTTACGTAACGAAACAAATAGAAATAGGAAATGAAAGAAAAATGAAATAACACGCGACGAAAATAAGGCGCACGGAACGTTTCCCTCGTTCGTTTGTAAACTTTTCTAAACTCGCCAGGAATTCCTCGCGCCGCTGCACGCAACGAACAATACGTCCACAGTTAATTAGAATAATAAATTCTTAATTAATTGCATTGGAATTCCCTTTACAAGTGCAAAAATATTTTCGCAATTATTCGTTAAAAAGTAAATGCACGGTGAATATTCTGAAAAAGAATTTTAATAAAAGATTAATTAAAAGAACCACTTGGTTCGGATGAATTAGGCTTGCCTTAATTTGTGGTTATTTACAATCGAGAACGGTTCTGGTTGTAAATTCCATCGAAAGTAAAAGTAACGTTTACTCGCGGCGTTCCTACAAACGAGCCATAATATCTTATTGATCCGGGAAAGATCCGCATTAAATCTAACATTCTACAAATAATGGACCCGGCCTCTCCCAATTTATTTATAGTTCCCTCGTAAAACGTTAATTGAACTATCGACTCGAACAATAAACTTTTTTTTGCATCACTTATTTCTCTGCATCGGTTCGCATGGTTTATTTGGAAATGTATTCACGCTTTGCTTTCATCGTTTGTACGTCACAAATTTGTTATTCATTTGGAAGAGTTAAAAAAGTTTTGCAAAATTTTTGGCGAGATAAGACAATTCATCGAAAGATTTCAGAACACGATTTAATAAGCCAAGCCAATGTAAATAGGAGAAACGTTACTTACAATGTGAGCCAGCGCCATTAGGCAATAATTTCAATATTCACGGCAAAAAGTTTATGGCAAAATCACGCCTTCCCATTCAATGTAAACGTATTAGATAGTTTTGCTCCACGTTTTTGCGCTGGTCCTGTATTAAGTTATTAGAGCCTTACTCTGGAAACATTAATCAAAGAGCGATAAAAATGGGTTAAGATTTTTCTCGAATAATCGCGAATAACTAACGGCTTATAAATGACCGGCAGGAAGTTCGCCGATGTTTGCTGTTTCCCAGTACAAGTGCTATCGCGAAAGAAACACGCTCGGTTGCATATAGATCATGCGCTCGCTAATTCCAATCCATTGCTCTTATAAGTATAGGCCACGAGCGATTGTCAGTGTATTACCGAACGTACATCGTAATAATTTTCCAGACATAAAAAGGCGAGACCGAACGCAGATAACACGAGAGATTATCTTGGCACATTTTTTTTTTTTTTTTCATTTGGAACAATTTCCTACGTAAACAATTAACAATAAACCGTGTTCATCGAACCGAACGTAGACCTTTTTCTTTGCGATGGCGAACGATTATTACACTTTTATAATTATCTTATTGTGCATGTAATTTCGTGTGTATGATTCTACGTGTAACGTTAGAGTTTCAGTTTGAAAATGGTTTATTTTGTGTGTAATTTAGTTTCTGATAAAAAAAAGTTCGCGTAACAATTTCAGATAATTTGAATGTATCGTGAACTCGATTCAGAATAATTTCGTACTCCCGTTTTGCGGACAAAAACAGGCGCGTCCAAAATGCAAATACCAATCGATTATCTTGGTACATTTTTCTATTTGGGACAATTTTCTTCGTTTACAATTAACGATACGCTGTGTACAATGAAGTGAACGTACCCTTGTTTCGATCGTGGAATAATGATTGCACTTTTCGATCCAATTTAATTCCAGAGATTAAAGGTGTGGGATCGTGAAGTATCGATTAATTTTGATATTTCATTGTGTTTGAAAAGTAGCTGAAATTCTGTTACTGTTGAATGACAGGGAAAGATACTTTTTCTTTCTTTTTAACTTTGTTCGATGTATAATGACGTATGAATGATTGGTGGTAATGATAATGAGTTATGGAAAGTGTTTTCATGAAGACTGTTTTGTGTGATTAGATGATTAAGAAAGGAAGGAAGAAGTGATATTTAATTACATACATTACATGCAGAAATAAACATATATGAAAAGACGCGTATAAATAGGAGATGATTGGAATATGAAATACAATATTTTCAGGGTAATAAGATGGCATACTAACATAGGAGAAAGCTGCCTAAATTGGACTAGCTAAATGATGATTTCATTTCTAGAAAAATTGTACCATATTTAATAATAATTTCTGAATTGAAGGAAGTCGTACATTGTAAACAATTTCTCTTCGCATTAGCGAAGAATTTTTTTCTTTTTCATAAACTCATTTTTTGTTTGTTTTATGTATGAAGCTTTATCATAAAATTCAAAGTTCAAACAGTCATTATTGTTCATATTAACTGTTTTTCTTCACAAGATTTATGAAAGAAATAAACACATGGAAAAGTAATGACGAACGGGAATGAGAAAATTAGATTAGACGTTACATCTAACAATATATTTAACACCTTCAAATGATTAATCGGTCATTCGAAGCGATTGACATTTGAAAACAGTATTTATTTGTCAGGATTATAAAAGTAATCGACGATGTTACTTCTTTACCCTCGATTAACCACGCGGTGAAAATGATTGTGACCGGCCTCAACCGCGAAACCTTTTACGAACAACTTTTCAATGATATTAACCAACCGTTCAATTAACATTAAATCCTAATTGAACTTATTATCTTCTTATCGTCAGCCTTCAACTTCTAGCATAAAGAAACGACATTGAAATTAAACATTCCATTCCCTCGTTCACAATTTTTCTTCTTCTTCTTCTTCTACTTTTTTTTTTATCAGGTTTAAGACAACATTTTTTGCACGAATACCAGTTATTCATAAAGGCAAACCCAAAATGACAATCGCGCTAATAACCATAAACAATAAAGAAAAAAAAAAAAGAAGCTCGTCATAAAAAAGGAACGATGTTCAAAAATAGAAATTCCTTGAGTTTCGCAAAGACGATAAAATATATATATATTGTCTTTTTATCGGCTATGAACCTGCAGCTTCAGGTTAAAAGTATACTTTTAACATTATAAGAATAAAGAATTTTGACGCTTGACGAGAAAAAATGTTGCCTTAAAATGTATTCCTGAAAAAGAAAAAGAAAAAATTGTCGGTTACGTGGGATTTTATATCTGACATTGGGGAATGTAAAAAAAAAAAAGTCAGAAAGAATTTTTTCGGAATCAAGACTTTCGCTTTTGTTATGGATTTAATAATACGGAGGCGCGGGATTAAATAAGCTATTAAATACCATCGGGACATTCTTGAAGAATCTCTAACGTTTTGCAAACATTTCTAAATCTTATTAAAAAGAAAGTGGTGACATTACAAAGAATGTCTTCCGATGAAAGATGTTAAGGACACATTTACTGAACGACCGTTCATTTGTAAAATAATTGACTTCACTTTCTTACATCTCGCTACAAATCTTTTTTTTTTTTTTTTTTTTCTTAACTCTTTTATCCAAAGGACATGACGAACAAAAAATGTTATCTCGGTGTCCTCTGAGCGTACGAAAATGTATTTAAAACCAGTTGGTTTTTGTTCAAGGTCACCGGCATGCCAAATCGCAAGATACGATACGCATAATGGCTTTGGCTAAAGCGTATAAGCGCGCCAGGTGGAGATTCCACTTTTTGCCGGCGCGCACTTTGGTACCGTAAATTATTGTTTGTTGCGAAGAAAATGCGCGCACACGCGAGACGCACTTAAAGAGGATTTATCGTCACTTTTGCGGGAGAAAACGGCGATGGCATTTTTATGCCACGCTGTAAACAGCTCCTTGGGACTTTCTAGAAAAATGGTCCTAATCTCGTTGACCACTTGTTGCACGATCCCCTCTGACTGTTGCGACACGACGCCGTCAATTATTCGTGAGATTGCTCGAGCGGGGAAAATCATTTTGTCGATCGAAATAAATGGAAGTGACGTCATCGGGGCTTTTTCATTTCCAGTTAATGAATCGCCGTTTCGTTATTCTTAAGAGGATGTTCAAATTATGCAAGGTCTCTTTATTTTTAACGATAATGTAAAGCGAAATAATTTTGCGACATCGTCGATGTCTTGCAAAATGGCGTACCGATTATTTTTTATATTTTGCAAAATTTGTATTCGATTTTTTATTTGTTTTTCATGATTTTGTAATTGACGTGAAAAAGATGACTAAAGAATTAACTAGAATGTGCGAGTAAAGTATTAACAGGGTGTCATTCACACTGAAACTCGATCGGTTTGAGGAGATGTAATGGCATACGATACACCACAATTAATGTAATAAAAAGTTGCTTAATATAGTGGATTTAATAATATAAATAGTTGGATGTGATGGGATGATATGCTTTTTAAGTACTAAAGAGGAAGTCATATAAGTACCACGATGGTTTTGAGCGCACGATGCTTGAGGGAATTAAAGAAAGTGCGTATGCTAGGAGTGTCATCCGTGTCAATGTTCAAGTTACAGGGAAAGGCGAACGGAAACCGTAGTATGTCGTAATAACTAGTGTAATTTTGAAACAAGACTATGCCTTAAATTAATTTACGACGTTAATTTTCTTATGATATTTGTAATTTTAGAAAACGAAGACAAATAATTTATTTGAACGTTTAATAAAAATTATGGATAAAAGAAAACAAAAAGAAAACGAATTCTTTTTTTTTTTTTCTTATTGTCATAAAAATGTCGTTCCTGAAGACTCAATTATAAGAAATTTGCGTTGTAAATGTTCGAGTGGAATAATACATAACGCCTTTTTATTGGCCCACAGCAAACAGGAATAAAAAGTAAATTCCAAATTAAGTATTCAAAGAGTTACAGAAATGTGAATATTTTTATTCGATGCTGAAATTAATGGCAGTGTTTGATTACGCGGTTGGACTTTGTTACACCTGTACTGGCTGAAGTCATTTTACATCATTCACGAAATTTAGCGTCGAATATATCATTTTAATTTGAAAAGTTTCCGATTCATTATTCATGAGGTGGGGAAGAAAAAAGTACAGAATGAACTTTTACTTTCATAATATAATTAAAAGACTCGATTTCAAATGTAAAACTGTTTAAATCGGAGACATTTAAAAAAAATTCTTTCTAATATAATGTTTTACATAATTCATTGTATATAAATGTTATAGGTTTCTTTCTCATTTCCATAGATTTTTAATAAATTTTGGACTTATGTAACGTTTAAAATTATTATCGAAACATATATCGATGAAGAATCCGGAGAATTTTAATAATGCCTTAATACCAATAGTTATAAACAATACCTTTCTCTTCTAACATAAAACATTTTCTAAATGTCAATGATAATAGCCAGAGCAGGAACTTATTAAAACTGTAATTGTGTCGATAAAAAACTCTAATTTGTCTCCATAAAACTTTATAATACTGTCAAATAATAACGGCAATTAAGTAATAAAAGCACTTTGTTCGAAATTAAATACTGAAACATTCATTTCAGTTACAAATCTAACGATTTTCTATTTCCGCGCAAACAATTTCACGCATTCAAAGCTTTTTTACCGCGCGTTTAAATGTTAAATCATTAAATCATACTTTTGCGCGAAATTGTATAATGGAAAGATTTAAATTTTTACACGGCGCAAAATTGGTCTCGAGTTCCATAAAATTAAATTCAGTAGAAGTGCGCAGAAAAATCTTAACCCACTTTCATCCTATTTAACTCGGGACATATTTTGACACACGTGTATGCTTATATATATATTTTTTTTTTCAGAGCAAATCATTAACATTGACGAAAGGGTGCGTTTTGAAATTTCAAATTACCCACTTGTCGGTGATTCGGCCAAAAATTTGCAAACGCCGATATTTAAATACAAACGGCAAGATCGTAAAAATTGCAAAAAAAGCGAACGCTCATGCTTATGCTAATGATTTATAATTTTCCGTGCGTTACACAATTTTTTTCCGCTGAATTCAAACATATCCCAGCCATTACAAATAATTATACGTTTCATGGAATAAACAAGACTAAGACTAATTGCAAAGACAAGGTTTATTTAATTAAACAATTATACTATTTTTTTTTGTGTACAAGATAATCAATAAAACAATTGCGATCGTACAGCGAACGTTTTATTGCAGACAATAAATATTACTTAACACGTAAAGGCTTATCTTATGGCGCATTATGTAAATAATAAATAACACACGCGTTAACAGAACAATGCCAGATGCGTGATTTAATTAATAACGTAACACGGAACTAGAAGCGGTTTAACGGGACGATGATTTACAAGTTAACATTGTAAATCTTAGGAACCTGACAGCATCACCATAATTGACGTCAAGCTCGAGCATCCATCAATGAACGTCTGGCAATCTCGAAGATGGTAACAATAGGCTTCGGCCAATTCCGATTCTCCCGCTGGAATTCGAGGTCACTTTTGACATCCCAACTTTTATTCCATTCAATCCAACTTAACTTCACGCTAACTTTGTTTATAACGGCTTATACAATGGGTCATTACACTCGCAATTATATCCATTGAATGGCAAATTTTTTTTTGTTTCTAAATTAAATTGTTAATTGTAATTATGATCGATATTATTGTTTAACATCGCTGGGGCGTGTCCAAAATAAGTCATTGTCTCGGGAGACGTTGGCCTTTAGGATCATATGGGAACCACGTGTCCTGCAAAGGGATCCTTGTTCGTATCCTTTGGTGGAAAAATTGCAGAGGTCTTTCCGTTGAATTGAGGAATGATTTTGTTTTTTGTTTTTTTTTTTTATGTTTCCTAATGAGAACGAAATGGAATGTCTCGTGGAGTTTTTGTCACCAGGGCCGACATAATTATGACACGACGTAACTTGATTACGTTACGTCCGCAATAGCCGAAACATTCGCGAGAAAGTAGTTTGGCCGTTGCGTTCTTTCTTCTTGCTTTCTCTTTATATACGCGCATTGCATAACGAGGAGTGGCTCTCTGTGTGTCACGGCCCCGGTTGGCTCTTGCGCGCGTTCATTCGTATCGCGCCGGCGAGATTATTTCACACGATACTGTTATATATCGGGGCTTATGTATTTATGCTTAGGAAACGGCCGGCACGACCGGCCGCGCGGACATTTCGCGGTGCCATATCATAATGAGGGCATTTATGGAAATACGCGACTATATCGACAATCGTAACTGTCTTGGAACAAATCATTAAATGCTAATGAACTCTTCGGACATTGCTATTTTTATTCTTCGTGTACAACTTTATTTTTCTTTTTCTTTTTTCTTTTTTTTTTTTTTTTTTGTTCGTGTCC
>JABFQA010000702.1:0-17485 GCA_022817065.1 Probaryconus sp. ZL-2020 | reverse complement strand
GGGGGGGGGGGTGCGGAGAGGAAGGAGATAGAGAGAAATGTTTAGTGTACTTAGTTTTAAGTAACTTGCTAGTGTACCTAGTTTTATAAATGTGACTAGTGCACCTAGTGTGGTTAGTTTTGTTAGTTTTGTTAGTTTTGTTAGTTTTGTTAGTTTTGTTAGTTTTGTTAGTTTTGTTAGGCGGTGCGGGTTTGCGGGGGTGCGGAGAGGAAGGAGATGGAGAGAAATGTTTAGTGTACTTAGTTTTAAGTAATTTGCTAGTGTACCTAGTGTGATAAATGTGACTAGTGCACCTAGTGTGGTTAGTTTTGTTAGTTTTGTTAGTTTTGTTAGTTTTGTTAGTTTTGTTAGTTTTGTTAGTTTTGTTAGTTTTGTTAGTTTTGCTCGCCGTCAGTGTCGCTGAAAATTGAATTCGTTAGTTCTTGGAGGATAGTACAGTGATTTACTTGTTTACACGAAGACGAAGACGAAGACGACGAGGACGATGATGACGACTTGTACGATGACGCCGCCGCCATCGCCGCCGCCGCTGCCGCGACCATTGTCAAAATCTTCGAAAATGGACAATGTCATCGTCGCAGCTGACGAGAACGCCGTAACCTCCTCGTGCGATACGCCATTGCGAGGGCAGAAAATGAAGAATCGGCGAAGAAACCTGTTGAATGAAATTTTAATAACAGAAGAAGAAACAGAAGGTCTTGTGTTCGCCGGGATAACAAACGACGACGATCGTCAGCTGAAAAAAAGAATAAAGAAAATGAAGAAAGAAAAGAAGAAGAGGAAGAAGAAGGAGAAGAAGGAGCAGAAGAAGAATATGTCATCGACGACGACGACCGTGACAAAATTGACAACGACATTGACAAGTTTCACTCGAAAGGCAGCAGGAGGAGACGACGGAGGAGGACCTATCGTACCTGGTCGAACAACGTTAAGAATTGAACGTTTTTTACAACACGAGCCAGCTAAGGCCGATCCCTCGGTTCCGAACGGTACGAGGATACCGACGAGTCCTCTGAAACCAAGACGATAGGGTGGCATTATAAAAAAAAACGGCCCTTTTCAGGACCACGAAAATATTAAAACTGAAAATAATTTTCTTGCAACAGTCTATCTGTGTAATAGAAAGAAACAGAAAAACAAATAGATAGACAGATCCGAACGATTGGATTAAGTAATTGTTAATCTCAATTTCGATTATAGAATGGAAGGCACTTGTAATGGAAGATGAAAGAAAAATGGCAGATATTTTATTTTTTAATTTTTATTAATTTACAATTATATCCGTCGTCGTGCCCAGTTTTGTTGCTACGCGCGATACAATAATGCATAAAAAGATTTGACGTTTGCGTGTCATTTCATTGTTATAAATGCTTCGAAATTGTTAAAGTTAATGGCTATCGGAGCAGCAATGGCGCTTTAAGGTAAGATTAATTACTTGTTAATCAATTAAAGTTTTAATAATTGAAGGGGCATTTATATACAGCAAATGTTGTCGAAATTAATTGATAGAAAAAAAATGACAAATTGTGCATATATTTTTTGTATAATTTATAATTACGGATATTGATGGGAGGCTATTATTTTAACGCTAAGCTATTATTTTAAAATCTAGTAATAAAATATATGGAATAATATTGAATAAGAATAATTGTTAGGTAAAATAACCTCATGAAATTGTAATAATAATCGCGATTGCCTTTGAGGCGCAATCTTAAAAAAAAAGCAAAGATTATTTGGAAAAAAAAAGAAGATGAAGAAGAAGAAGAGGAAAGAAGAAAAAGTTGTCGAAGAAAAAAAAGTTATATAGTTCGAGCTTCTTTAGAGGCTTTCGTTTTAACGCCAAAGAGATTCCATCCACGGCCCAGGAAGCCCGCTCGTTGTGGTCGCTAACTCTTTGGTTGTTGAAGCGGTCAAAGCATCGCGACTTCCCAGTCGCCCTAGCCTAAGACGCTGCTGAACGAAAAAAGAAAAAAATAAAACTCGCGACTCGATAAACTCGTTTATCGAGTAGAAAGAAACAAAAGGAAAACAAAATTAATAAACATAACATGAGGAAGATAAAAAAATTTAATGATTGTCATGTTAGGTACAAAATAAAAAGATTTATTACTACATTTTTACTATTGTACTACATTTTTCTATCTTCACGTATTTTGATAACAATTTATTTTCGCAATTGTTTGATTACAAATTAACATTATTATACATATATGCATATTACACATATATAGTAAGAAAAAAAAAAACTCTTACTTTAATAACAACTGATTAATCGAAAGATCTAAATAATAAAAAAAATTCTTGATTTCTAAAAATAAAATATAAAGAGTAACAAAAAGCATTATGATAACTATATATATATTTTTAAAGTTTTGATTTATTCACCAACTGATCACAGTTAATATATAACGTTGTTATATATTTCATTTTTTTTTTTTTGTTTTGAACCTAAGCAAACCGCTAATCTCTAGCAATATAAATAAAAAATTTAAATAAAAATAAAAACAAAAAAAAAGAAAACCATCAATTACGTTTGATTGGTAAAACACGTGGTTTGTTTGGACTCAAATCAAATATCGACTTGACGACTTTTGGTCTTTTAGCAGATCCAGTCTCATTTGATGTAGTTGGAAGAGGATCCTTGGCGTAGTTGTGATCGTCTTTTGGTGTATAAGTGGATCCAGTGTCATTTGACATAGTTGGATGATCCTGGCCGTAGTCGTGGTCGTCTTTCTCGTCTTTCTCGTCGTGGTCGGAGTCCGATCTTCTAAGATCAAGGTCCTCATCGTCGGAGTAGTCGCCGCAATTAAAGATGTCCCTGGGATGTTGCTTGCAGTGGAACAGTTCGACATTTTTAAATTCCATCATAGATAAGAAGGATAATTACAAATCTGGAATGGGAGTCCTATCCTCCAATGCGCTTCCTCTCTGTCTCTTGTATCTTGGATACATTTCATATACGATCTTATCAAAAATACTCTTGTTCTCGATCAATTCTTTGATTGTTTTAAAGGGAAAATTATCGTTATACATAAGTCGCCTTATGAAATGTAAAACAGTGTGTCTTAAGCGGTGGACGAACGTCAATTGATGAATAAAAAATTGATTAAATTTGTTGTAATCATTTGTTTTCCATCTTTGGCAGATGTTGTGTTCTTTGGCAATTGCTTTTAATATAGTTATTGACAATCTCGATAAAAAACAAACGTCGCATCGAAGTTGAACGAGATATTCCTTTTGTGATTGTTCCTCTTGTTCAGCGTTGATACGGTATTCGTAGTAAACGGCTTCGGCGAAAAGCATCAAATACGATCTGAATAAAGTTGGATTGTGAATAACTTTGTGGTCTCTATGTTTTATTGCTTTTGCGTCGCTTTTTCTTCGTCGGTTGGTATCGGTTGGTTTTGGCACTTTCCGTCCAAAAGGAAAGTGAGATCTCTAGATTTTATGGATTGAAGCGTTTGACATAGATTTCCCCTACATTTTGTTAGTTCTAATTGCATAATTTCCCCTAGATTTCTTCAGAAAGTAGTCCTCTTGCAGGTTTTTCCCTAGATTACAAGTGCGAGTTATTCCCTATATTTCCTTATATTGGCATATTTCCCCTAAATCAACACTAGATTAGCACATTCTCACTAGATTAATTTAGTATTGCGACGAAAATTTTCCCTAGAGTAATTGTAAAACTGTTTTACAAATTTCCCGTTGATTTTTACCGGCTTCCCCTAGATTGCTTAGTGCAAGTGTTGCAAAAAGTTATTCCCTAGACTTCATTAGTTTATTTCTCTTGATCAATTCAGATCCCTAGATTTTTAGAATTCACTAGAAATTTAGTGAATTCCCCAGAAGATTGTCAGGTAAATCCTAGAAGATTGCTAAGGATTGCTCTAGAAGTTTGCTAGAGAATTTCCTAGAAGAGGGCTATGAATTCCCTAGAAGATTAAGGGAATTTTCTAGCAGATGCTATGGTTTCCCTAGAAGATTGCTTATTAATTCCTCAGAAGTTGGCTAGGGAATCCCCTAGGAGAAGGCTATGATTCCGTATAATATTGTTTATGAAATTCCCTAGAAGTTTACTTGTAATTTCCTAGGAGAGGACTATGAATTCCCTAGAAGATTACTTATGAGTTCTAGATTTCTAGGGAATTTCCTAGATTCCCTAGATTGGGAATTCGCTAGAGTGCTACGGAATTTCCTAGATTTCCACTGAAATGAAGTTAGGGCAGTCTCCGTGCATCGGTCTTCCCTAGATTTATCATTTCTAACCTATTTTGCAAAATTTCCCCTAGACTTGTTAAAATTTGCCCATTTCCTCGTTTCCCTAGATTACTTAGATACTTCGAATTCTAGGGAGGGAGAGGGAGGGGGAGATGTAGTGGGAGGGGGAGATGGAGAGGGAGAGGGTGGCAGGAAGCGGCGATGGAGTGGGTGAGAGAGAAAGGGGGTGCAGAGGGATAGAGAGGAGAGTGGGGCGAAAGGGTTAGGGTGGGTGGGAGGGTGGTAGAGGGGCTGAAGGGTGAGGGGGAGGGTGGGATGAAGGGCAAGGGGGGTGGAGTTGTGAGGGGAGGGATGGTGGGAGGGAGGGAGTGGGATGGAGGGAGAGGGGAGGGAGGGGTGTAGGAGGGGGAGATGGAGGGATGAAGAGTGAGAGAGGGAAAGTGGGAGAGGGGAGGGAGGGTGAGTGAGTGAGAAGGAGGGAGGGAGAGGGAGGAGGGCGAGGGAGAGGGAGGGAGAGGGTTGGCGGAGAGAGGGGGCGAGATGGAGAGAAATATTTAGTGTACTTAGTCTGAAGTAATTTGCTAGTGTACCTAGTGTGATATATCTGACTAGTGCACCTAGTGTGGTTAGTTTTGTTAGTTTTGTTAGTTTTGTTAGTTTTGTAGGAGTGTGTTGGCAGTTGAAATAACTGAATGACAATTGAACATGAACTTGTCGGTGAAAGAGCAGGATGATTGTAAATGAATGAACGAATGAATGAATGAAAAAAATCTGAAAAAATCGGGAAAAACGAAGATGATTTTTATACAATAGCTGAACAATTGAACAATTTTATAGAAAACGAACAACAACATGCACAATACCTTTTTATCAGACTAAAACATGGAATTATAGAACGGGGCAATTGGTGTCAACACCAATGTTCACATTATTTGCATTTTTAAATGCAAACAATTTGAACATTGGTGTTTACATCAAAAACCCTTAACCTTATGACATTACAATTTTTTTTTTGTTAGAAAGGTAGGGGGATATCCAACCATCATCGGTACATTGGTCAGTAGGCCGACCAATGTACAGATGATGCCGGTGTTGGAACTATCCCAGTTCTCCCCGTCCTTTGAACCATCGCATCAGCGTTCACTGGACGTGCGAGAACACGTTTAGAAACGCGAGTAAGAATTGTCGATTAGTATCATGGGTAGGCGGGATGATACTAATAGATTCTTACGAATCGGGTAGGTAGATTCAATAAAAGTAAAAATTTTTTTCTTTTCAGGTATAATTTATTAAAATTTATGAAATAAAATTAATTCTTTTGTGTGTTCTTTATGTTTCAGATAAACCAGAAAGGATAAAAGATGTAAATAGTTGTTTGTAAATAGGATAAAAGATGTAAATACATAATATTAAAAAACTAAAAAAACAAAAAAAAATTTAAAAAAACACAAAAATACCAAAATAACATTAAAAACAAACAAACAAACAAAATAAAATGATGCCATCATTGTATCAACATGTAAATAATCGAGTAAACAAAATCGAGTAAGTAATTTAAGAAATGAATAACATAATTCTCTTTTCCGATATACTTTATAAACTATGAAATATATGAACTAATTTTTATTTTCTTTGTTTCAGATGTAAATAGAACTGAAGATACAAAAAGTTTAAAATTAATATCTACCACATATTTATTTCTTTATATTTCATTGATGGTGATGATCAGAGTGAGTTCTTCGGTAGAATCAGTTAAGATTATTTTTTATTTCATATATTAGATCGGGTTCGTAGGGCTAGTAAAATACTAGCGATCCTGTCCCGTTAAACAGCGGAACGCTGCTATGTCGGAACCTCATGGGTGCAGCGAAAGACCGACAAATTGTAAATGAAAAGAAAATTGCGATGAAATATTGACATCAAGTCAATTTGTTGTTATTTAAAAACCCATTTTGCCTCCTTTAATTCAAATTGCCCCAGTTCTACCCTGAGGCTTAATGAATTGAAGGAGACTATTTCTTTCAGGCTTTTTTGCAGGTTCATAAAAGGTGGAAAAAACCAAGTTATGAAATATAATAAAATTTTTTTGCCTTTATATTATTATTTTCCAGATAGCAGTGCCCGCGAAAAAGATAAAACGAAATAGACAAATTTGATCTACATTCTTGTGTAATATACCGAATAGTGGAATATACAAAAAATTATTCACATATAAAATTAAAGGTAGTTCAATCAATTGTAACAATCAGAATACAAATATTATATGTATAATATAATATATAAATATTAATTATTGTTTCAGGTAAAACGAAAATGTCTCTTCCAATATTTCAGCCATTAAATTCAAATGATATAAACGATGATTTCATCAAATGTAAATAAGACATCGATTCGGTGGTACTAGTCACAAATAAACTGAAATCAATGGAAATAAAATCGAGAATAGTCATCCCCATCTCTTCACCTGTTACTGAATGCGACCAGTACAAAACCACAGACAAACTTAACTCCATTTTCAACTATTCGAATGATGCCAAATGGTATCAGTTTCTTCTGGGGGATATAGGCAATGAAAAAATATTTGTATTGTGGAAATATGACAATATTGACCAAGAAGTATCGACATATCGTCCAATGGTATTAAACAAATTGCTGCAGAATGCTGAAAAAATGAAGCCTTTTAATGACAGCGTATACCATGGAGCAACATCCTTTATACATAAACCAAACCTTCTCAATTCCGACAAAATCGCAGACATTAAAATTTACTATGAAGATTTTTACGCCATGGCAGAGGATTGGGACAATTTTTGTATATCAAACGAAGGCCAACAATTTTTTTATTATAGGGTGAAGCACGGACAAATCGAAAGAAACAAACAGATAATTGTAAATTTATTAACATCGTGGTTAAAAAATGAACATGAAGAAAATTCGATCGTTCTAATACAACTTCACAAAGCGACGATATTATCACCTCCGACAAAAAAAGGAATCATTTTATGCGATCTTAAGAAAATAACTAAATTCGCTGGATATTTAAATAAATGTCCAGCGTATTTTCTAACAAATTATGGTTATTTTTATGGTTACTATCATAAAAATAATATAAATTATATACAATCATATAATCCGGCCATTCATTTACCGCTAGATCCACGAAACCATTCTGCATTAACCACCTACATTTTAACTGGGCATTCTAACTATAAAAAATTCAGACAGTCAACGACATCTGGCAGCAAAATTATAGATCCTTTGGTTGAGATGAAGGAAAACAGTAGAGTAATGCTGGAAAGACTACTTAAATTTTGCAATATTATACGCATAGGAGCTGAGTTACGAGTGGAATGCGTACACAATTTCAGTAATCTGAAAGAAGTAATCGAAGACAACATACAAGACATGACAACACTGGAACAATTATTAAACAAACAAGTTATTGTATACGCAGAACACAGTTTTATTTAATCTCATACGTACATTTAGCCACTCTGAGAAGAGTGGTGAGTTTAATTTTTACTTGCCAATTAAACTCACCACACTTTTCAGAGTGGCAATCGAGTTTTATTTAATCTTATACGTACATTCAGCCACTCTGAAAAGTGTGGTGAGTTTAATTTTTCTTTACATGTAAAACTCACCACTCTTTTCAAAGTGGTCAATGTCATTTTAACTTGCACGTAAAACTTAGCACTCTTTTCAGAGTTGTAAGTTTTATTTTTAATTTTTATTAAACATACGCAGGAGTATGGTAAAGATTTGATTTAAAAAATTATCAAACTGATGGACTGCTTCTTTGTCGCTTCAAGTACTCATAAACACGCATTGTCTTTGGTTGAAAAAAAAATAAAAATCAAACAAGGACAAGTAATCGTGCATTGCGGATGTAGAGCACTGTATTCTTCACAATTACATTTTCAGGGTGTCCAGTTTGTACTGGTTAAAGGCGACAGATTTACATGAACTGTTTATATCTGTCTTTTTTTCCAGTACAGACTGGACACCCTGATTTTTGTATTTATTTTTAATTTAACTGATATAAAAATAATTATTATAAGATTATAAAATAATTGAGACAGTAAATAAGTAATATAAATTAAAAGAATTTGAGATTACAGTGTCTGACATTATGTGCTTATATCACTTCTCCGCCGAGTACTTTCAGCTTAAGCCCCCTAACCATCGACAAGGTCCTGCAGTCCATATAGGGGGGATAATGCAATATACCTGTAATTAAATAATTGAAATTAAAAAAAAAATATATCTTTACGTTATAGTTTGACTAGATATGGCTCCTGAATACTTTCAGTTATTGCATTATCTTTTAAATACATTGTTGTTACATATATTTTATATTCTCCATGTGGTTTATAATTTGAATTCTTAATGTTTTTCATTATTTTACTTTTTATTATTACAGAATCATCGTTAACGGCAGACGTTCTGACTTGTTTATTTAATGTAGCAATATCGCTTACAGCAGACGTTTTTACTTTTCATTAACAACTACTTATCGCTAAGAGCAGACGTTCTGTTTTTTTTTTTTTACTTCAGGTAGCAAAATCGCTTATAGCAGACGTTTCTTACTTTTCATCAAAACATATTTATCGCTAAGAGCAGACGTTCTGACTTGTTTTACCGGCCTTATTTTATCTGAATAAGGCCGGCAAAAATTTTGTGTTTTTATTTTTTTTTTAAGTTTTTAATTTTTTGTCTTGCCTTTATTAAACGATATCATTTTTTTTTGTTAGTTTGTTAGTTTTTTTGTTATTTGGGAAGAACAAACATTTGGAAATTTTGTTTAGGGAGAATACATGGAAAAGGATAAACTGCGTAAAATCTTGCCGAACCATTACAATGCATTGCATTGTAATTTTTGGTTTTGATATCACGTTTTTTTGTTGTTTGTTAAAGAAAAACATAATATCAATAAAATAATATTTTGGCTGCGCCGAAATGAACGCAGCCATAATATTATTTCATAAAAAATGCGTTTAAAAATTGTCGCTCGAAAAATTGTTTTCGTGTTCGAAAACTAACACCAACATTACAAAAAAGTGTAATTTTGGCGAAACCTCCGAACGCGTGTTCAAAATCTCTTGTATATATAGATATACTGTCCATGTTATTATATTCACAATAACTAATAATGTTCGAGATTCCGAACACGCGTTCGTAGGTTTCACGAACATTACACTTTTTTGTAATTTTGGCGGGAGTTTTCGAACACACCATAAATAATAATTCTTGAAAAATGCGCCCTCTGACGAAGAAATTGTGAAAAGAAGTGTGCGAAAATTTTCACTATGTCTTCATCTAGGTATGTTTTTATTAATGCACTTCTTAAAATGATCGCGAAAAGTGACGTTTCGTAAAAACGTCAAAATAAAAAAATTAATTAATCATTTTATGACGCGTATATTTAGAAAAAAATGCCATAACATGATTAATTGTTAATAAATTAAACACCAAATAAGAAAATTAACGTAATCTATAAATCTGGTTTAATACAATAAGAGAACAAAAAAATGTTTAGGTTATTGTTTATAGTTTGTTCGCGTAATTAGACTTCGTTAAAGTTGCGGCATCGGCTGCGACTGCAGCAGCCTAAAATCTTGCCGCAACTTTCTAACGAAAGTCTTGATACAATTATACTTTTTATTCAATACTTTTTAATATTAGGTATATATATATATATGTATATTTTATTTACTATAAAAATATACTTTCTTTATATTTTTTAAAATCTTGTATTTAATTTCAACTTACTTTCACTGCTAGGTATGTGTCATCCGGTGCTTCAGTTAGAAATTTTGTAATTTCTTCTTTTGTGAAAACTTTTGCTTTTTTAGACTTAAACCCTTCAGATTTTTTTTTCAAAAAAGCAATTAAATTTGCATAGTGAGAAATATTTATATCGTCATTCATTTCAATTGTAGATCTTAGCATGGAATAATAAGACCATAATGTTGAAGGTTTGTATTTTGTTGACAATTCCGAAAAATAAGCTAATAATGTATCCTCATTTATCGAATCTTTTTCTTTATTAGCATTTTTCCAATCTATAAAATTCATGTATGCAGCATTGTATTTTTCTTGAGATTTTGCTGGTAGTATTTGTTTGGCAACAGTCGTGGATTCATTTATTATATCGGAAATAAAACACTCTTCCTCTACTTTTATTTCTTCCACCACGACACTCATTTTTTTTCTGTGTTAATTAATTACTTTACAACAAAGTAACAATGCTTACTGGATGCAAAATTTAACCTTTTATTGCGGAAGATTTGACGGGACTACTATACGCTATGTGCATGTAGATGACAGCGCCTCTCGTGGCTCATTCCGATGTGATCAAAATCACATTTTTAATGTGTAAGACAAAAGCGATGTTATTTGTTTGTCTTTGTCTTACACATTAAAAATGTGATTTTGATCACATCGGAACGAGCCACGAGAGGCGCTGTCATCTACATGCACATAGCGTATAAATAATTCACAAATTATTACCGAATTTTGGCTTTAAGTTCTCTGTTTGACGGTACATTATCTAATAAATTGCCATTGCGACCCATCGTAAAATTTCAAATATTATTTTTCTACCTGTAGAAAACGACTCTTTACCCCTGCAGAAAGTGTACTCTATTCAACCACCCCAATTCCTTCAGCATTTACAACTTCACAAACTATTGCTGAAAGTAAATCATCTTTAAAATAAAATACACAACATATTTACGTAATCTAATTCGAATGTTCCAGTACATTGTAAATCCAGTTTAGTGAAATTACATAATATATAGTGTGATCCAGTTGCATACAACATATTTTGTAATTTTCCACAAAAAGTGTACAACTTTACACATTATGTGTAATAAATTACACAAAGTGTGTTAATGTGTAAAATTACTACAAATGTGTATTTTCACACAGAAACTGTATTATTTTACACAAAATTGTGGTCCGATGTTACTGAGGAAATTTCATTTGTGTACATTTGTTTAGATTAGTAGAGCTCTGATGTGATATTTAGTTAGTAAATGAAAATTCCAAAAAATACAGAATTTATGTAATTTTACGCTACATATTATAGAAAATCGAATGTAATTTTCAACTCCAAATTTAGAGTGTATAATTGAACGAGGGTCTATCCTTGGATGTAATGGGCAGATGGTTGGTGCGTCGAGTCCGCGCCAACCCCATGCGTTACGCGAAGCCAAGGTCACAGCTCGATAACTGGGGTAAATCTTACGGCGGTACAGCAGCGTAGAGAAATTGAAAGTACAATCGAGAATTGACTCGGACCCTTCGAAGCCCTTCGACAATCGACTCCGAGCTGAGTTTCGAGCAGTCGAGATCCTCGCAAACCGTAGGCATCCCAATAATCGAGAAAACGAGTGTGAAAACTCTGTTCCGTTTCGAGCGGTCGAGAGCGTTCGCATGCGTAGGTACCCCGAGCCGATAATCGCTAATCATTTGCAAATGGTCGCTACATAACAGATGAGCGAACGGGTACGTGGCGCGCGCTGTACCAGTTATCTGTCAAAAGCGAGGATGTGTCGCCAAACTCTCGCCTGTTGATTCCGCCAACGGGGCAGAAACGAGAGCCGAGGGGCCGGGCGGAACATTGCGCGAGCGCGACCGCGCGTTTCTCGCGTACCCCACTTTCGCATTTATTATGTGATCGCACTCGACAAGACGCTCGTCAACTGGCGGACAGCGAAACACGTAAAATGTCCAGACAGTCTTACCATTTTTACCTTGCGATTTACCTCGTGTCATTGTATATAGTGTCAGGTAACGATTGCCTCCTTCTTTTTTTCACTGCTTGCGTCTCAAACACACTTGATCTCCCTCTCCCTCTCTCTCTCTCTCTCTCTCTTGATTTCTCTCGCCTTCCCTCTTCCTTCGTTATCATTGACGTCCGTCTCTGTTCAAAGACTTCCTTGCTTTTTCCTCGCACGCAATTGGATGCTACGACAGTTTCGATTACTTTGAATTGTGCCTACGAAATTGCATTGCCCGATTATCACCGATTCAAAGTCACCTCAGTCGACCAACAAATCAACTACTTCCTTTATGTCGCTTCTCTCGCACACATGATATTGCTTACTATCACGCTTGATGCTTGGGTCATTTTAATGCATAACGGATGAAGCTAACACTAACAAAACTAACGAATGAAATACTCACGCATTTTTAAATACTCCACGAACGTTTTAATTGTCACGGCAAATTTTGTTGTATCTGTAATGGAATGGGAAATTTTCCTGACGACGTTCGGTTTCCTGTATGAGATTTAATAGATTTCTTTTAATCAGGGTTTTTTTTTTCACAAAGACGTTTTGTAATTATTCTTGATACTCGATATAATGTAATGTGGTAGTTATTTTAATGTGGAGGGGGGATTAAAATATACAACCCTTGTTAAATTAAATTCAAATTTTTTAGAAGTGCCATTGTCTGAGTTGCGGACCAAATATCAGAATTAAACAGGATGATTATACGCGAAACTCGGTGTCGGCTCTTTTTTTTTATTTTGTTCAAAAATAGATGCGAATCAAACATGTAAATGGTGTTAATGTTCTTTAAATCGTCGCGAATTATTTTTCGGGGAATTTTCCAATTTCATTGCAAGTGTCTAACGGCGCAACATTCGTAAAGGAGATTATTGTTAATGCATTGTACGGATTCATTTGCACAATAACGCAAAACATTTCCATTGCTTTATTTTTGAAAAACTCGACGTGAAGTGAAACTAAATTTTTGTATTAAATACTTTTGTTCGTTCATGCGAATAAATTTTGTCAACGGGTTCTTTGTTTATGAATCAGTTTAACAAAAATAATTCCACTATTTTTTTTTGTAATAGTCCAGCATGATACAAATCTTCATTATACTTTAAAACAGTCGACTTATTCCAATGCGAACGGTGTTGGAAGTCTGTATGAATGTTATGAACTAGAATTTTTTTTAATTCCCGAACGCTGTATAACGATGCTAATGAATAATTGAAATATAAACTGTTCTCTTTGAGTGGAAATTATTCATAAATTATTCATTAATGCGTAATAAAAAAACAACATACCAGTCATTATAATGTATAAATTACAAGAATTATGTTCTATTAATAATTATATTACTCGCATTAAGATCTCAACGTTACTTTGTAATCTGAAATCCTTTGTTAATTCATTTGTCATTTTGCCAAAGCCCCAGTTTATAACATATTATCATTTATACTCAATGTATCTTTTAAATAAACAATATATATATATATTCATTACATGAGATTATTGAAACATACAAATGGGTAATTTGAAAATTAAATTATATTATTATAATATTTCGTTGAAATGAATTAATTAATCATGTTATAAGATAATAATGAATGATACTAATTTCAACTCGGTTATAATTTACTTAATTCTGAATGAACTATAAGTAAAAAAAAAAAAAGTGTAGCATTTTCTACGGATACATACAATAGACTAAATATTGATATCTCATCGCCAACTGACAATTAGTTAATCTGTAGCATTAAATTTTTGAGTGAATGTAATACAGGGAAATACATGCAATATTGATAAGATAGTTTTTTATGTATCCTTGAGTTGTACGACTGATTAACTGAAAAAAAAAAAAGGAATATGTCAGTGTTTTTATCTGTGAATTTGTAATGTTTTATGTATGGATTGTAACAATGTAAGGTACATCTTTCAATTGTCGATAATAATTTATTGGAATTACTATTACGAGAAAAAGAAACACAAAGTAACAAGTGTAACCGATAAAACTTTTTTACATGAACATTTACGTCTTAAAATTGCCAGTGAAATTGAAATATTTTATAGAAAAGTTGAAGTTTTATGAAGAAATTCTGCTGTAACGTTGTATATAATTTCTATTCAGAGCGAGTAATGAAGTTAATTGCTTCAATTTTACTCTCGTTGGATCGCTAGAATATAAACGCATTCGTTTTTAAAAATGATAATTGAAGTTATACAGAAATATCTGATTAAATTATGAAGTTAAACTGTGCATTAAAATAAAAGCAAGTCCTATAATCTGCTCGGCTCTATTTTGGTGGAGTTAACCCCTCGTCATACTTCATGAATTGAGAGCTTATCTCAATTGAATCATTTAACCAATCGTACCTCCTATACTTGAGGTACAAAGCTCGATAAAATTACATGAAAATAAGCTTTCATTGTGCGGAGCTCTAGAAATAATATTTTTATCTTAGAATTATAAGTGCAACAATTAATTTGCGTTGAAGTTATTAAAGCAATGATAAACGTTTATGTTAATATCCGAGCAATTTCATAATATCGTTAATTTTATTTGTCGCAATTCATAGTGTAATTCGTAGTTTAATTTGTGAAGAAAAAAAAGTTATAATGATATCGAACTTTCAGGAACTGAAAAGAATTGTGATCCTGGCAGTCTAAATGATTGTGGGGAACACTGGAGATGCGTGGAAAAACGAAATGGTAGCGAACGAGGTACATGCGAATGTGACAGAGGCTATGAACTTGTAAAAAATGAATGTATATTACAATTATCAATCGAAAGTTCGACGAGTACATTACATTCAGGGCCTGATCCCAAAACAAGTTCAAGAGGTAAATTTTGAAAATTTTATTACGAAAGAAAACACTATTGTTATCCCTTATCGCACTTGTACTTTTTTTTATGTAAGATTTCTATGTTACAAAAAAATTATCTATAATACATAATATAATATATAAATGGACTGTGTTTAAAATGAGAAACAGTAGTATCAAACTGTCTGGAGTTTGACACGTGTAAGGACAAAAATAAAAGAATATTATAGATTCATTACACTCGTTTTATATTTCGCAAAGGATAGCGATATAACTTCAAAAATTGTTTTATAAACATTCTATTAAAATAAATCCAATTACACAAATAATATTTAAAGAATGTAGATAGAAGCAGATTAATTTTTTCACGTATCTATTTTTGATATGAAATTTCAGAATGCATATGCTTCTGTATTTATAGTTGTTGCAACTTTCATTATGCATAGGTCTCGGCGTTCTAAATTTATCGAATCATATTATTACTGAGAATACCTTGCTCGAGAATAAGACATGAAATATAAGCACAAAATAGGATTATACTGAAACTAAAATAATTTGTAATTTTGTTACATATTAAAACAGAAGAAAAATTAAATCGATATGTTTTCAATTCGAAATAACGTATCAATAATCAGAGATGCTTTTGTTGATAATTTTTATTAATTTTTAGGTAGATCAGTGGTAGCTGGTTTGTTAATACCAACTTTTCTTATACTTCTTGGAGCTGTAATGTATTATGGGGCAAGGAGATATAAATGGATACAACGATTTCGTCAATTTCGACAGAATCGTTATGGTAATGTGCTAGTAACAAGAGATGAGACTGATGATGACGATCCGCCTATTGCGTAGAATTTGCTTAGTAAATTATACAGATGCTCACAATTTTTAAATATTTTAAATATGTTGCATGAAATTCAGAGTGCAAAAACGAACGTGTTCTTTAAGAACCATAAGAATAATTTTCTTTTTTTTTTTATACATCTTAATAACAATTAGTTATTTATCTATGGATCAGTTATATTTCATAATATTTTCAACTATAAAGTTTTCAACGTCAAAATTAAATCAAGATTTTTTGAGTCACTTCGTTTTGTCCACATGAATACAATAATTTTTGCACAGATCTTAATAATTGCGACAGTATCTAAAAAAAAAAAAAAAAAAAAAATTGAATACAACCGAAGTGTATAAAATATATTAATTGTACTTTGAGCATCATAATGAACGAGATTATTATAATGCCGTTTAGTCAGTAAGCATACGTAATATGATTTTAAGTTAACCGGAAGCGTTATGTGATTGCAGGTGAATAGCTTAAACGGTATTAAGCTACAAAGAGTCTTCTTTTTTACGAATATTATGTTATTTACATACTTTTTAATCGAAGCAATTTTATGTGTCGCATTTGTATGGAATATTTTCAGAGGCACGGGTTGCCTGTATTAAGATTTGCTCATATGTTAGTGATTTCCTTGGTGCGAAATAATTGTTTCCATAACTTTTTTTACAGACCTTTATTTAATAGTTGATTCCTTTGGTTGAAATTTAATTTGTTGACATTTCCGGAACAGTAGCTCAGAAATAAATTAACACTTAAATTAAATCCTTTATGTAGCTTAAAATTAGGTTTATTACTTGATTGTTGAGTTACTGATGTAATAGATACGAAAAGAATATGATTCTATATTTTGTAAGAATATAAAACCTTATAAAAATTTTACAGTTATAAATGCTACTGCAAAAATAAATAACTAATAATTATAATCCAACAGAACAATGTGAAAAAGTGACAATTTTTATATTAGGTCTACAGAGAATACTCCATCCTTTTTCTGTAATATATTTTTCTGAATTGGGGATATAAGCTCATTGCGCATTCTGTGCAAAAATTGTGTGTCCTCACATTGTTCTATGTGAATTAAAAATTACTTTTTGCAAAAAAATTTAAAGACAATATATACGGCTGACATATAAAAATTGATGTTACATATTTTCCATGCTCGTAAATTAGAAATATTGAAGATTATCTTTACATACATTAGAGCGTAATACAAATCTTAAAATTTTTCTTAATAAATATGTAACAAAAATGATAAAGAATCCCATAGTTTTACTGAATATAATATGCGATTTTTCCTTTTTCTGTTTTATTCATATTTATCACGTGTATAATCTATAACAATTTATGGTAAAAATTGTTTAATAATTTATCCATATTTATTGTACTATGTTCATTTCTATACAATTTTTAAACATTCTGGTGAATTATTATGAACAAAATCTATTTTGGTGTCGTTTAATTCACCAATGTGCTTATTTTTGTTTAAGTCTAATGTGAAATATATATTATTTGCGTGTAATTTATAAAATGTATATACGATATCCTGTTACACGTGTTTTCTTGCCAAGGATGACAGTAATACAGTAACTTAGTGCTATGTTGTATATCAAAGAGAGCCCTTGTTATATGTATAATTAATATAAGAATATAACTATTTTCTAAAATTAATATTAACAGATACATTGCAATTTACAGTATCTATTTCCACATGAAATTTATCCAAACATAATATTTCAATAACTAAAACATAATAATAAATCATATAACTGTCTCTTTATTATTTTATCTGAAGTTTGTTTCTTATAATCTTTAGAAA
>JABFQA010000701.1:0-17494 GCA_022817065.1 Probaryconus sp. ZL-2020 | reverse complement strand
AACACAAGAAAAAATTAAAAAAAAAAAAAAAAGAAAGAAAGAAAATTGTGCCTTCAGCAAACCATTGAGAAAAGAAAAAAAAATTCGTGTGATTTCATATAAATATATAATTGAAATTATAGAATCTCAGAGTCAAGCAGCGTGTAAAAAATGTCGATACTGCAAATTACGTGGAGCGATCATTAAACGTCTATTTTTGCTCGCAACGACATTAATGACTCCTAAAAATGTGTAATAAAACGACGTAAATCATTTTGTTTCAATGATTATGTTAATCGAATGCAAATCATTTCTGGCAGCGAGGAAACAATTTTGTAACGCCGCTGAGAATTTTATTATTATTAAATTGCTCGTCTTTTTATTAGCTGGTCGTTTTATTTGGTTTCTATTGAATTGATAACAACTTTCTACGACTACTCGGAATACATTACTCTTCTTTAATCAGTATCACCGTTCAATACTACTTTCCTTAGAGTACGTCTTTTCATGCGATTTATCTTGTATTTTGCATTATAATACACTTTTGTTCCAAAGTTATGGAATGCGTTGAAACTAAATATTATAAAGTAAGCGATAGTGGCAGTTAAGTGAAATACAGCTCGACCTTTTTTTTTATCTTACATTGCAATATGAAAATAATGCTCTTCGTCTTAATTTCCATTTAATTTTGTAAGATTTTAAATTCAAAATAGAAAAAAATTGATTACACATGCCAGAAAATTAGTTTATCCAAACATCTTTCAATTCCTGGTAAGCGCCAGACAAATATTCCAAGAAACTTTTCCACTGTTATTAATTAGAATAAAAAGTGTTTAATGGATTAATTTTTAAGAAAAATTCTTGGAAATGAGAAATTTATTTTATTCACATTGATCTACATTACAGATCAAAGACATTAACTATAACAGCGAATTGGTGCTCTAAGTAGGTTTGGATCTCAACGTCTGTCATTAAAGTAAACGATCATTGTACATATATTAACCTTAGTTGAGTGTAAATTGTAATCAATTTTTCTTCATGCGTGCAGCGAGAAAATAATTCTAAGTAATCATTCAATGATGCTCACATAGACAACTCATTCCATTCAGAACTGATCGCTTATACTTTATTAAAAATAAATCCCGATTACAAGCCACAATACACATAACTAAAAATAGATAATACATTTCCAACTTCTTTCACAAAATTAGAGCATCGGTTGAAACAAAAAATAATAATAAAAGTTTGAAAGAGATTTGTGAAGTATTTTAAAAGATATAAATAATTAAAAATTTGTTAAAGCAAACAAAAAAAAAAAAAAAAAGACAAGGAAAACCTCGTGTGGGAAATTAAGAGTGTTTGTAGATAATAAATTAATCTGCACTCAATGAAGGGAACGCTGGTCATCAAAAAGTTTTTCTCGCCCGCGTACACGCCAAAGTACAAACTTCAGTAAGAACCATGCAGATGTGAAGAAATTATACTAATTCCAGGAATCCGCTGTTTCTCTCATAAAGTATACAAGATCTCAAGAACATATGACACAGGAACACATGCTAAACCACGCCTTACATCTATTAATACTGTGTCTTCCAAACACGCTCTGCAGTTATCGATTCTGGACCAGAATTTTTTTTCCTTCGCTTTTTCAATCCACTTCTCTTATAATTAAATGATTTAAAGCCGTCCATTTTAACGGATTAGACAAAATACGGCTATTTATAACGCCATAAAAAAACACCATCAAAACATCTTTATTTCCCATCTTGAATTACAGTTGATACAATAAAGTTATTTTAAAAAAGGGATCTCGTAAAATTGATAGGTAATTTTTTTTTTCAAACAAAGCAAGACTATTAAATTTAGGTCTCATTATTAACATCTGTTTTATTAATGATTTGATAAAGATTTCTTTAAAATATAAATAAACTCATAATCCACTGTCCGAAAAGGGCCTAATTTTAGTTGAAACTTTTGCATAAGAAATTGAAGAGCGAGTTAAAAACAATTCGTGGCATGCAGCTTTAATTAATCGTCGTGCAACATTCTCTCACATTTCAATTACATAAATAATGAGAGTGAAGTAATGCGATGAGCAACTTTTGTTTTATTTGAAGGGCAAAGTCTGCTGATCAATTTAAGCACATCGTAAATGTCACTCGTGTTTGAGACGTTTATGTAGGCTGCGAAGATACTTTTATTGAGACGCTTGCACTTATAGTAAAGTGCTTACACCAAGCGTTATAATAAAATAATGCACCTTGAATAAGGTGCTAGATAAATGTCCGAATTTGTATTATATCGACAGTTATTTAATGCAATTATTTTACAACAACTGTTACTCGCTCAAAATTATCTAAACGGAAACAAAGTGTCCTTTAAAAAACATAAAAAGAACTCTTTAAATTTCTGTATAAAGGAAATTTATTGATGTCATTTAATAAAGATGAGTTCCAATGTTGTTACAATTAGCATTTTATAGTTTCTCGTTCACTGAAGCAATGTTTCTTGTCGCGATTTTTTTTTTTTTTACGACTCGTTGACACATTTTTAAATGAAAATTAAATATCTAACAAATGAGACTGTCATAAAACGATGATTCCATCGAATCGTTATGAATAATTATTTTATGATGAAATGTTTCAATGGTTCTTCCAGCGAAAGGAAAGCTTAATTTATTTAGTTGTAATTTTAGAACTGATGCAGTCATGGAAATCTCTTTTGATTGCAGGGTGATTCTGGAATTCGAGGGCACTCGGGTGAACCAGGAATTTCTGTGAGTACAAATTTGCACAACTTTTTTTTTTCATTCTCGAAACATAATAAATAGTTATAGATTTTTTTTTTTTTTCCTATTTCCATTAACGAACATTTATCAACGTTGAAAGTATTTTTAATACATTTAGGGGAAACAAGGACCACCTGGAGTTACGGGCCCAGATGGTTTAGATGGATGTAACGGTACAGATGGACGAACTGGCGTACCAGGATGGCCAGGAACTTACGGAGACAGAGGTCCTCCCGGGCCCGAGGGTTATTCGGGTCCTGTCGGAGAACCTGGTGACGGTGGAATCAACTCCATTGGTGTGAAAGGCGTAAAAGGAGAACCTGGGAGAGATGGTCCCAAGGTCAGATAAAAACATCTTGTACTCCTTTTCAGTAAAACTATAACAAATATAATTTTATACAAAATAATAATTATCATTTCTTTTTAGGGAGATCCAGGTTTTCCAGGAATACCCGGTCACCCAGGCGAACCAGGTGAAAGAGGAGAAATGGTTAGTTACAAATGATTGCAGTTCATAAAAAAAAAAAAAATGTCTTCCTGTATTATACTTTGGAGTAAAATTGTCCACGACTTTATTAACCAGGCATTTGTGCCAACGCGTGTCAAGTATAATACTAATACAAAATTCTTTGTGAAATCTAAAACTATAAAAGTTTTCATATGTCGATAAGAATAAAGCTGACAATGAATACGATAAATGCTGACGATTTGATAACGTTATTTCATGAGAACAATTTGTAAAATATTTTTATTCTTTCTGTACGTGGGAAATATTTTTTTTTATTCATTTTTATTTATCATTTTATAATTTTACAATAGGTTTTAATTGAATAAAATGTGAAAAGTTTTTTTTACAATTTTCTTTGAACTTGGGCATGGTCTCAATGCTAACTCCTTTATTAGCTACTTAGTATCTAACTAGAAATAAAGACCTAGTATTTCAAACGCATACTTTTCCGATGTGTCTTACATTTTACTTATTTCTTTAAGGGTTGGCCTGGACCTCCAGGTGAAAGAGGTTTAACAGGTGATATTGGTGATAGTCGACGTGGGCATAAAGGTGTGAAAGGTGAGCAGGGTGAAAGAGGTTTTCGTGGAGCACCTGGAACTAGGCCCTTAATTGTTACGAAACCAACGACTTCGAGACAAGGTCCTAGAGGACCAAAAGGTTATAGAGGATTATATGGCGAACCAGGGTTTTATGGTGAAGTAGGATCCAAAGGAATACAAGTAAGAACCATGTTTGAAATGTTATATTAACATAGCAATAACAGCTTTTTATAGAATAAATAATAAAGATTTCAATGATAATGATTATAAAATTGTGCCTGATTATTAAAATTAGGGAGAACTTGGATATCCAGGACCTCATGGAATAAAAGGAGAACAAGGCCATGATGGCGCAAGAGGAAAGCAAGGTGTTGTCGGGCCTCCTGGACCAGCTGGGGAAAAAGGTGAAAAAGGCGCACCAGGATATGCAGGGTTACCTGGAGAAGATGGAGATGACGTAAAATACTTTACATTATATTCATACTTATTTGTTTAGTAGATCAGTAAAGTGAGGTAAATTAATTGAATGAATCAATTGTCAGGGTGAAATAGGAGACGACGGTAATGTAGGCCCACCAGGAAGACAGGGAGCTATGGGAGAGAAAGGTTTATACATACCAGAATTGGACGAAATTATTCCGGGAAATATAGGCATTCAAGGAGATTTAGGTAAAGAAATGGTATTTTTTATATAATGGTGATTTTAACGTTTATTTTTTACATAATTAGTAAGAAATTAATTTGAATGATTACAGGAGCACCTGGAGAAGCGGGAGAATTCGGTAAACCAGGTCGACCTGGAAATATTGGATTTATTGGGCCCCCAGGCCCGCCGGGGCCCCAAGGTCCTCCGGGACAACCTGGATTAAAAGGAACGAGCATTAAAGGAGAACAAGGAGATGACGGTATGTAAATTTGTTTAAAATTTTACCAGAACAACTCAACTTATGCAACTCAAAATTATTACATAATTTATAGTTTTGGAATACTGTTATAAAATATTAACTTTTATTTTTACAGGGTTCCCTGGACCGACTGGAAGACAAGGAGAACCTGGATGGTCAGGTCTTAGTGGTCCAATAGGGGCTAAAGGATTTCCAGGTGTAACGATTATTGGACCGTCAGGTCCTGATGGATTACCTGGATTACCTGGATTTGATGGTCCACCTGGCGATCGCGGTGAACCAGGATTCACAGGTCACTGCTTATTCTCTTTTAAAATTAGATTTTATAGCCATCGATGAGCGCCGCGCCAATAGATTATCCTTCGACCAATCGAACGTTAATAAAACGTTATTCAAGTAGATAAATATTTATTTATTTTTTATATATATATTACAGGAGAGAAAGGTTTCCCCGGAAAGGGTGTAAGAATTCGTGGACCCCCAGGAGAAGATGGCTTACCGGGATCACCTGGTATTGCTGGTAGTGATGGTTGGCCTGGAATACCTGGTCCAAAGGGGTGGAGGGGCCTAAAAGGAGATGATTGCGGAGTTTGTTCACCAGGTACATGAAATGAAAAACATGATTTTCGTCATTTTTGTATGATAATTTTTTTTTTTTAACGATTTAACGATCATTACAAATGTTACGACTGCCATTATTTCTTTATGTATCTCAACTTTCAAGGCCTTTGATAAGTCCAAAATATCTATTATTGTTTCCTTGAACTATTCTAAGACATTTGACCCGGGCAACTATCAGTCTGTCTAATATCAATCATAATTTATCAATTCATTTCAACAATGAAAAATTATTAATTGAAATTTCTTTGAACAGAGAATCATACATTAACAATATTTATTTTTCATGTACATTTAAAATTCTTTGAAAAAATTCTATAATAAATATACAAAAAAAAATTAAACATCTTACATTCATGATAAAAATTATTTTATCAGGTCTTCCGGGATCTAAGGGAGAACGAGGAGATTCTGGATTCGACGGATATCCAGGATCTCCAGGTTTTCCAGGATTGCCTGGACTACGAGGTTTCAAAGGAAGTCGAGGTAAACCAGGAACACAAGGGAAAATTGGACTTCAAGGTGAAAGTGGACGGCCTGGATTACCTGGAGTTGAAGGTCGCAAAGGAGACAAAGGAAGAGTTATTTGGGATGATGTAAAGATATTTGAAGCTGATAGAGGAGACTTCGGAGACAAAGGTTATCCAGGAATTGACGGAGCTAGAGGAATACCGGGTCAGAGGGGAATAAGTGGTGATGATGGGCCTCCAGGGCCACATGGTGAAAAAGTATGAACTTTCAATGACAAATGAATTTTTCTATAATTTCTTAAACTTATTTAATCTTATTGATAATTATAATAGGGTGATCATGGACTTCCTGGTATACCTGGCAGAAATGGTACTAACGGATGGAATGGATTGCCTGGTCTCAAAGGAGAACCTGCTGAAATTCCTAAAGAATTTTTACGTGGTGATCCGGGTCTTCCCGGTTATCCGGGACGTAAAGGAGAACCTGGTATTCCAGGTTTGCCAGGTGATCCTGGAGAATCTGCGGAACATAATGTGGAAGGTCTGAAAGGTGTAAAGGGATTCAAGGGAGAGCCAGGGGATATAGGTAAAATAAAAAAAGAACATTATTGTTTAAAAAATTAACATATAATTAATATCATTAATATTACTTTAAATTAACAAATTTTATAATTTTCAGGATATGATGGTTTTAAGGGTGAAAGGGGCAGAACTGGTGACACTGGAACGTTTGGCCCCGTAGGACCAGTGGGACCTCCTGGTTTAACATTGCCAGGAGCAGATGGCTTGAAAGGATATCCTGGAATTCCTGGAGATCCTGGCCCACGGGGACCTTCAGGTTTGCCAGGATTAGAAGGACTCCCTGGATTGCCTGTAAGTAATTTTATGATGTAACCGAACCGATTTTTGAAATTTGTAGTTTCAAAATTAGTTCGTCATCATCGAGGTAAGGCATAATGTTTTGAAAATAATGTGAAAAAAATTGTTTTGTTAAGGGATTCGATGGTCAAAAAGGAGAACGAGGAGATCCAGGAAGCAATTTAATTTATGGCGACATTGGTGATGTTGGCTTTGACGGAGAGAAAGGCGAATATGGAGACTTTGGTCCAATTGGATTCAGAGGCAGACCTGGTATAGATGGAATTAAAGGCATTCGAGGTTCGAAAGGCGCACCAGGTTATTCTGGATTACCAGGATTGCAGGTAATTTTGTTATTAGTTTTAAACTTATGCCATGAAAACTTATGCCATGGTAACCTTGCGAAGCCCCCCCCCCCTAGTTTATGAATGGCTGAATAATAAAAATTTAATGTATGATTTTATTTTTTAAGGGTGCGAAAGGACAAAGAGGTGATAGTATCCAGGGTCACAGAGGAGCCCCAGGTTTAGCTGGTCATCCAGGTTTACCAGGAAGAATTGGGGATCTAGGACTTAAAGGTAAAAAAAAAAAAACTTTTCATTTAGTTTATGTCCAAAAGAGAAAATAATTCTTAAAAGTAATACTTTTTAACATACACATGTAAACTTTATCAATTATCGAATAATTAAACGTGAAACAACTGAACATTAAGAAAGTTACAAATATAGATACATCTTACACATATTTTATTTATAATATATAGGTAGTGAGGGTTTAAGAGGAATGTATGGCGCTAAAGGCCAAAAAGGAGAGCTCGGTTTTTACGGACGAAGAGGTGAAGACGGTGATGAAGGCCCCATGGGATATCATGGGATGGTTGGAATCATTGGAGCAGTAGGCGCACCTGGGGACGAAGGAGATGTTGGTGAAATTGGTGACAACGGTTTATTAGGTTGGCCCGGACTCGATGGTATTGCAGGATTACCTGGATTCAAAGGGGAACCAGGGGACACAGGCCCTCCTGGCCCATCAGGTCCAGTTGGATACCCCGGTCCTAAAGGAATGATTGGAGATTATGGTTATCCTGGTATTGACGGCGAACCTGGAGAAAATTCATTCAGTGGTCCTCAAGGTATTTATCAATAATTCTTAAGTTTATTTTAAATCAATATTATAAAATTGAAAGACGAATGACTGTGGAGTTGTCAATTAATGATATTTCAGTGATCCTGAAGACAAGATAGACAACTTATTATCGGCATGTATAATTAAATTGCTAAATTATTATAATTTTAAGGTGATATGGGTATGCCTGGATTCATGGGTAGTGTTGGAGCACCAGGTCGTCCAGGCGTAGATGGCAGGCCAGGATTACCAGGTGATGCTGGAGATTATAGAGACGGGCTCGATGGACTTAAAGGAGCAATGGGAGAACCAGGTTTCGACGGATTTAATGGAATAAGTGGTCTTAAGGTATAATTGTATATATATTACAAGAGTATTTAAATGTGTATATTAATGTTTGAATTACTAAACATTTGTATTATTTGACGGTCATAGGGTGAAGAGGGCGATTTCGGTTTCACAGGCCAAAAGGGTGAAAGAGGCGATATAGGATATCCAGGAATTAATGGTTTACCAGGCTATCACGGCAAAGATGGCATCAAAGGTGAACGTGGAGCTCCTGGGCTCCAAGGCCCTGAAGGATTCAAAGGAAAACAAGGATTATCCGGCGAGCCAGGATTAATTGGAAAACCAGGTCAAATATTTATTACCTTTTGTCATATCAAATAATAATAATAATAATAATAATAATAATAATGATTTTAAATTCCAGTAATTATTTAAATTACTTATAGATGATTATGTTTCTATGACTTTTTTCTCTGTTAATAAATACCATGAAGTAAAACATTTTTAAAAAGTAGAATCTGAAAATCAATTTTCATAAACTTTATTACAGGATGGCCAGGAGATATGGGCCCACCGGGTCTACCAGGTTACATTGGACCTCCAGGTAGAAAGGGTCAACAAGGAGATATCGGAGAATCATCTTACGCATGGGCTACAAAAGGTGACATCGGTGATCTCGGTTTAGAAGGATTACCAGGTCCAAAGGGAATACGTGGTGACCAGGGTCACATTGGTTATCCTGGTCCAAAGGTATGCATTTAATTTATTTATTTATTAGGCATTTAATTTATTCAAATAAGAATGTTCTCGTCTATCTTGAAATTATTAATAATGACAAATACTTAGGGAGAAAGAGGAGATACCGGTTTACCAGGCGTAAGTGGATTCCCAGGTATTCCTGGAAATAAAGGTATTCCTGGCGACATAGGACCAAGAGGATATTCAGGTAATTTATATACACATAAAAATACTTTGAAGGTTGTTTAATAAATATAATATATATATATATATATATATTAATTATAATTTATTATAATTAATTAATTTCAAATTTGTAGGACTACCTGGTGATTACGCGGAACGAGGAGAAGATGGTCGTCCTGGATTAAATGGCGGAGACGGAATACCCGGGCGTCCAGGACAAAAAGGTGCTCCAGGCGATTACGGTTATAATGGACCAAAAGGTATTCAAGGAGACACAGGCGGTGTTCTTCAGGGAGCTAAAGGAGGAAGAGGTGACATTGGTAAGTGATAATATATTTTATTATCATAAGTTCGTTTAATCATTAATATTTGTAAACAAAGAATCAAAGACAAAAATATATGCCCCCTCATCGTTAATTAATAACTTCAATATATTTTTAATTATACAGGTCCCAGAGGTTTCCCTGGATCCCCAGGATTAATTGGATTTGAAGGGATGCCTGGACTTCCAGGGCCAAGGGGTCTGAAAGGTTTTAGAGGAGAACCGGGTTATTCAGCATCAAGTACCAAAGGAGAAATGGGCGCAGCTGGTCACAGAGGACCGGATGGTGCTCCCGGATTAAAAGGAATTAGGGGGGATGACGGTCAACCTGGAATCCCTGGATTCCCTGGAGAAAAGGGTTCACCAGGAGATGATGGTGAACCTGGAATGCCCGGATTACCAGGACCTGCTGGACCACAGGTATAGAAATATAAATATTTCATCTATTTTAATTTAAATTTTTTATATTTTTTATATTTTACAATTTTAAACTTTAGATTGTCAATTTAAATGTATTAACATTTTTGTATTCATTGTTTTATTTTTAATTCTATTAATTGGGAAAAAAAGAAATAAAAATATCATCTGTGAAAATACTTTTAAGACCTTCTGATGTTTCATGTTATCCTATTAGATATTTCACACTTCTTGAAAAGATCATTTTGTTTTTACCCGCTTTTACCTTTATACCTGGTAGAGACACAATAGAGATTATTACACTCAAGATTATATCTAAGAAAAGATGATTCTTCAAAGACAAATATTTGATGACTAAACGAACTTATCTTAATTGTACTAGGAAAGAACAGCTGTTAATGTATCGATTGACAATGGAAAAGCAACATAAATTTCTTTTCTTTGAGTAATCTTTTCTGTAAATATAAAACTGTAAAATAATAATGATGCCAATTACAGGGGACACTTTTAACAAGAGTGCATGAATTTTAAAGAAGTCTTTTAACACAAAATATCTCTTCACTGTCAAATTTAAATGTACCTATTTGACAGATTAATTTTTTTCAACAAATTATAAATTATCAATAACAAATAATTGTAAGAGTTAATAATCTTTAACAAATATTTTACATTTTCAAGGGTATGAAAGGATCACCTGGTATCAGTCCATTCCCACCATTTCCAAGGAAAGGTCCCATAGGAGAACCGGGGCCACCTGGCTTACCAGGTAAAAACTATATTTATGAAAAACAATGTTTTATTTAAAATATATGCCTAGAAATTTATTGTTTTATAGAACAATAATGAATTAAACATATTACAATTTAAATTGCAGGCTTGGATGGACAGCGCGGTCCATTGGGAGATGCTGGTCCAGATGGATTACCAGGTCGTCAAGGAGAAAGAGGAAATCCAGGATTCCCAGGACCTCCAGGTCCTGATGGTGAAGTTGGACCAACAGGTTTTCAGGGACCGCCTGGTTACACTGGCCCTGCTGGTCTACCAGGTATGTAACGTCTCAATTTCACAAATCGGCATTGATTTATGACTGTTTTCTCAAGCACTGATTGTATTTCATTACGAGTACTATAAAGTTTAGCCACAGTAAAATTAATAACAAAAATAAAATAAATTATTAATTCCATATTCTTTTTCTGTTAGGTTTCCCTGGAATCCCAGGAAATCCAGCACCACCGCCACCGAGGCCTCCTAAGAAAGGCTTCTACTTTGCACGCCATTCACAATCTGTAATGATCCCCCAATGTCCAAGGAATACTGTTAAATTATGGGACGGATTTTCATTGTTACATGTTATGGGTAATGGTCACGCTCACGCTCAAGATTTAGGTAAGATTGTTTGATTAATTTATTAATTGTACTTTTAATCTCTGGTTTTTAAATTGTTATATAAAAGAAAACTTATGAAATAAATTTTATTGATTTCAACAGGTCAAGCCGGAAGTTGCATGAGAAAATTCTCAGCCATGCCTTTTGCGTTCTGTACTTTGAGCAATGTATGTGATTACGCCAACAGAAATGACTACAGCTATTGGCTAAGTACCAAGGAACCAATGCCATTAATGATGACACCAATTCCAGCTCCAGAAGTTGGTAAATACATTTCAAGATGCAGCGTTTGTGAGGCTGACACTCGAGTGATTGCAATTCACAGTCAAAGCATGTCCATTCCAACATGTCCTGGAGGCTGGGAAATACTTTGGAATGGTTACAGTTTCTTAATGGTAACTGTCTTTATTAAATCTTCAAATATATCTATTGAATCTTTATGAAAATGTTATTTTATTATTGTTTGTTTTAAAATATATTAATTTTAAATTCTTCAGAAATTGTACCACTTTTTATTGAAACACGAAAACTTTTACAGCATCGTGATGCTGGATCAGACGGTGGAGGTCAGTCCTTGGTATCTCCAGGATCCTGTCTGGAAGAATTCCGCGCTCGACCATTCATCGAGTGTCGTGCTGCAGGAACTTGTAACTTCTTCTCAACAGCCCTTTCCTATTGGTTAGCCACTATCGAGGATTACGCGATGTTCCACAAGCCCGAACAGCAGACGTTGAAGAATGACCACACTTCACGAGTAAGCCGCTGCGCCGTTTGCATTCGTCGTGTGGTGCAAAGCGTGCACAACGTAAGATACCCTGACTACCAAAGTAACAGAGGCGACACGTCCCACTATAGGCCACCCTCGCCCAACTACGATGATTCTAACAACGACGTTTATCAATATCAGTACAACGAACGACAACGCCAAAAAGATTATGAATACGAAAGATCGCCCCAAGAATTCAAGAGAAGGCAACACCATTACAGGAATCGTGGCAATTTCTAGACTTTGAAATAGTATTAGGAAAAGTGTTCTTTTCTTTTGTTTTAGGAGAGACTTTTTTTTTTTTTACTTTGTTTAAGGTGATTTATTTTTCAAATTCTTGAATGTAATATCAGAAAAATTTGGTTCATAAACTTCAGATTGTCACCGGAAGATTCAATAAGAGACCAACATGTTACGTTGTACATGTAAATACTTTCTTCGTTTTAAGAATATTAGTATTTTTCCTCAGAAATTAAAAAAATATGTCGAGCTGTATTTTATACTTCGATTATTATTTGAGGAAAAAAATTAAATCTTTCTTAATATAAATATAGTTAAATTATATCTCAGTTTATATTATAATTAATTTTGAAGAATCGTACGTTTAAAAATATACTAAATAAAATAGTCATTATTTATATTTACTGCCGAGCTTTATACATTTTATTGATATTTAAAGAATTTTTTTTAATGCAATTTTGTAATGTATGCTGTAATTTTATGTGAACAAATTTTCAATTCGTAACTACGTTAAAAATGTGGAATTAATAATAATGCTGTTCATAAAAATAAAACATAGATATAAAGATTTGTAACCAAAGATATTACTTTTAGACGTGTTTTGTATTTTCAATTTGTTTACTGTACTTTGATATTCCATATTTTTATATGGATTTTAACAATTTAAATTTAAAGTTATATAGCTTGTAATATTATTTCCAGTAATGACAAACTGCCAAACTATAAAAATAGAGATATATGTAATATTTAAATAAAGTACTTTTATATATAACTGGTATTTTCTACACCATGTTGAAAATAAAGTGTAACTACTAGAGATTAAAACTTGACAAATACATATAATTAATAACTAAATGTAATAATTTTAATTTAATAATTTAATAATTTTAATTTAATACATTATATTACAGTTAGTAATTATAATTATTATGCAATCAGTAATTAATAATATGTTAAAATATCTATTTTTGCTTTTCTACTTATGCTGCTTTTCTATTTATGCTGCTGAATGTCTGAAACAGAAAAATCCATATCATTTGTTTCAATATTTTACAAGTTAATACTAATTTAATTTAAAGCAATAATATTTGTAGAATTAATTGATATATTTATTTATCTGACAACACATTAAACTTTTTTAGAATAGAATCAATTACCTGTACAAATTCAGTCCACTCTTCATTTGACAAAAATGATTTTACTTTATCAATGATAGGCTGTCGAGAAGACATTGACAGTCGAGAAAACATTGAACAATTACAAGAAATATACTGTATTTGCAATAGATTGTCGACAGACGGTCTTTCCTTAGGATTGTGTTTCAGACATTTTTTAATCACTTCAATTACAATTGCTGGCAGTGGATCAACTGTATCATTATCTCGTAACTGTGGATACTGAATCTTCGTCTGTGGATCTGTTATTGCGCCTATTTTCTGCCACACATTGGTAATGTGTTGAAATGGAGTAAAGCCATAAACTAAACAGTATAAAATGCACCCCAGTGACCATACATCAGACTTTTTGCTAATCTATTAAATTAAAATAAGTCATTAATTAATTAATACTAAGCAAGTTTTACTTTTTATGCCATATTATTATTCATTACCTTGTACAATTTATTATCAGAATTTGGGTTGGATTCTGTTAATGCTTCTGGACTAATAAAATTTAAAGTTCCTGTTTGTGATTCTCTGATAACAGACGTATGATCTGCATTTATTGTTGTAGCAATTCCAAAGTCTATTAATTTAAGTCTTCCTTTTACAGAAATAAAATTAGCTGGTTTCAGATCTGAGTGAATGACATCTGTAAGTATTAAAACACATATTTATTACAGTTTGTATTTTTCAAAAATTATTACATTTTATTCTCCTCTATTAAAAAGATCATGACATAACTGCTAACTTGACAGCGTTATCGCTGTTCTTCCGTTATCGGGGATAGTTGTTATCGGGGGTAGTTGTTCTAATTTAAAATTTAAACATTTAAAAATAAAACTAAAGTACAAGACAGGGCTTGGCGGCGCTGGGCGTTCCGGTTTTTTTCTGGAATGTTGAGCGCCGCTAAGTCGGTCTGAAGCTTGGATGGGTGGTGACCCAAGAAAAAGACCTTTCCGCCGGGCAGGTGCCTCCTCCTTTCCGCTCGGTGGCGCGCTGTGTGTAGAGCATAGGGCGCCATTTACGGGCGGGGGGAAGGGGGCACCACCGTGGTTCGGATTCCACGTTAAACTGTAGGTCCCGTATGCGCACACACAACACACTACACTTACACACTCACACGCGCATACGTAACACAAGTCGCCCAAATACATATTATTTATATTTAATAGTTGAATGGTTTTAATAGAGCAGCGCTCTGGGACCAACAATTAACAACAACAACAACCGTACCGTTATCGTGAATATGTTTAACAGCAGCTAACATTTCCTTCCAATAATGTAGAATCATGGTTGTGGGAATTTTCCTTTCTGACAATGCATTCTTTAAAATAGTATTTAAATCTGTTTCGCCCAATTCCATTACTACAAATATCTGATTTTTTCTTATTTCACTATAATAGAAAGAAGTTTAAACTTCAAAGAGTTAATCAAACATAAATTATCATATATTTAAAAAAGATCTACTTACTAGTCATACATGTGAACTATACACTGTGCTTGCAATTTATTCAACAATGCAATTTCATCCAAACACCCTTGTACACTACTCTTATCCATCCTAATAATATTTACATATTTTATAGCTCGCAATTCCATACTTTCCATTTCTTGAGTTTGTAGAACTTTACCACACATGCCTTGTCCTATGCAATTCAAAACATGATAATTTTTTCCTTTAACAACAAGCATTTTGTCCTTTATTACAGAAAGTGATTTGGGAACAGCAAATTGAACATTAAGTGGTTTATTCTCCAATGAATTTGAACGTGAACAAGTTTCTATTGGCTTTTGAAGAACAGAGGGGTTGTTATCCCTTGTATGTGAATATGGTATTGGTTGTCTTATTTCGATATGGCTCATTGGAGTCTCGCACTTCTTCTCCATCATAGGTGGTACCATAATATTCTTTTCTTTAACATTTTGCTCTATTGGAACACTAGATTTTTGTGATTCAAATTCGTTTTGTCTCGCACATTGATTAGTGTAGGGAACTCGATTTTCTTTAGCATATTTTTCAATTGGAAATATGGCCAATTGATTCTTTGATTTGCTCTCTTCACTTTTTAAGTCTCTTAGCACATTGGCTTTCATTTCATTTTGCACTGGATTTCCTGAAGTGCTGAAATGAATCACATGATTTTTTGAGTAATGTGCTAAATTGTCATTAAATGTTTGTACTTTATGAGTTTCCATCAATGGTCGTCTTACATTTGAATTCCCTTGACCATAATATCTGTAAAACAAATAGTATAAGTTACCATTAAGCTTTCATTTCTATGAGACATACAAAATTCAATCATCTTAATAATTAATAAAAAATAATTAAAATGATACCTTTGTATTTCGTAGCTGCCTCCTTGCTTAGGTGGTAAAGATTGCACTAATTTTTGCTCATACTCTTTACAATTTTGTACAGGCGTCTGTACAAAACCAATCTGCGATTTTAGAGGAATAACTTCTTGTTTAACTTCCTGTGTTTTAAAAAGACTTTTGTGGGAAAAGCAAGGATCAGGACGCACTAATGCTACAGCCATGTTTTTCACAGGGGTTTCCAAAAAAGATTTCTGTGTATCCTTTAAATCTGGTACAAGTGTTGTTGTTTTGATTGTTTGTCCTGTTGAATTTCTTAGTTGAGAGTTTGACTCCTCAAGTTCTTCAATTGTGTCTAAAGGAATCAATTCATCGTCAGTATCATTTAATAATTTGTCCTGTTCAATTTTATTTGAAGCATTACACTCTTCATCTCTATCACAAATCTCATCGAGAAGTCGTAACTCGCTAATTTTCAACGGTTCAAACTTTGTTCGTCGTCGAAGTGATTCCCCCGAATCATTATTGCTATTATCCTCCATAATTAAGCTTTGTATCTGTAATTATTATAATTATAAGTTTTAACAATCACTGACCTAAAAATCACATTTCATGTGCTTTAAAATATTACTTTTGTTACTTAAACTTTCTTGTAAATATTATTAATAAATGATGTAATAATTCTCTATAAAATATAATTCAGCTTGTCAAATAAATGTGTCAAATTATATGAAATCAATCTTTTAACTTAAAGTAAATGAATGTTATCACGCCAGTGGAAAATTTGGAGGGCAACAATGACAATAAAAACAAACAAGGCGACCAGCGGCGGGTTAATAGCAAATTTGTATACCTCTCAGAAATAAATGTCAATAATTTTGTTCATTTGTTAACAATTTAGTAGTATCAACACCTCAAAAATTGTTACTTCTTCTGTTTCCCTAATTGAAATCTGTTAACTTTATCCATCCATTTAATAAAAAGGAGAGAAAATATGCCCTATTAAAACTTTTGATATTAAAACTTGATGTTTGTTTGGCACTTTCGGTACCGGCAGTGTTAGAAAGAAACGTAACCAATGAAATAGAAAGAGACGTAAATGGAGCTATGTCCTTGTTAGTTAGAAACACTGGGTACCGGTCTTTTTCGATTTTCCAATCTCCCATTGGATGGGAGATTCAAAAATCATGATCGCGCCATCTGTAAAATTATTTCAAATCTTGGCGGGAATATTTGAATGACAAATTGTAATATTCAAGTTATTTTAATTTTTATAGTATAGAATAATTTTATATAAATTTTAATGTTCATGATACAGTAATTTTTTGTTATTATAAACGTAGTTTTTATACAAATATATAACACTTGTTTTAAAAAAAAAGTCGGTCCTATACTTAATTATCAGTATTAAAAAAGTGGATGCATATTGACAAAGGTTAATGAATAAATTAAAGCTTATTACATAAAAGAATAAAAAACAGAATGTTTAATTTGTTTATAATTACAAATGTACCAAGTCCAATGAGAAATAAATTGAAATGTAGCTGTCGACAATAAATTAATTAATTTACATACTATCCATTCGCAAAGAATGGAAATTAATTTGAAGAAAGTCCTAGTACAATTTAACTCTATAGCAGACAATATCAGGTTTCAAAAGAACGAAAAATTCAGCATCGTGACAATCTGTATACAAAGTGTGGTTTGAAAAAAGCATAAAAAATATAAAGTGGAACAAAATCATACATTTGATTTTGAAGAATGTTTAGATTTACGTCTTTATCTATTTTTGCGTTATAAAATATTTATTCAAGATTATTCTATCATTGCTTTTGTAAAGATTTATTTAAATCCATACTTCTATGTAAATTATTTAACTTTCCAA
>JABFQA010000700.1:0-17500 GCA_022817065.1 Probaryconus sp. ZL-2020 | reverse complement strand
ACGCAAATACCATTTTACTGATAAATTTATTTACAATATGAAGTACACTTAACTCTCAGAATATTTCCATAAAGCTATATTGGTAACAATATATTCAACTCAAAATGTTATATAGGTTATCGTCTTATCGTGTTATACCGCTTACACTCGTCGAGTAATTGCTGAGTTCCTAATGGCTGGGCCTTCGTTATCGCGTTAAGTAAATAAATAAGTACGTGAGAACCGTGGCGCCTTGCGGGCTTCTTCGTTATTCGTGAATTCTTGCTTTGCGCTTAATTATCGCGACAAACCGCCGCGCTCGATTTCTCTTCTATTTCTCTATAATAAGAATGTTTATCGGAATCTTTAGACTACGCTCACATTCTCAAATGTCAGACTTGCTTTAATGGTCGCTTTCCATCGCTGATAAAACCTTAAAGTACCGGTACCCTCTGCATTTCAAAATGCATCAACTATTTACATATCGTCGATTACAAAATTATTGTCTATCGCGATTGAAACTTAAGTAGAATATTATGTTCGCTTTTCAAAATTTTTTTCTCTTCTCCTCGAATCCTTAAAGTGATGTCGTAATTAGTCCATCGGTTTCAAAACGACTTGCTCTTTTTACAATTAAGAGATTTTATATAAATCCACGATATCTTCTTTTTCCGATCAATTTGCTCGAGCATCGCTGATAAAACAATGCAATCAGTCCAGCATGAAATAAGTTAACGCTAATGTCGCGTTTTCGAAGCAATTTAAGTCGGTAAAAATCCTGACACTTTTTTTTTCACGTCAGTATCAAGAGCAACTTTTCGTCATGGTTTACATTCTTTCGCTTTCGCATATATAGAGTTACGAACCTGCTCTATCAAATCAATTATTCTTACTACAGCCGGATTGGTTTCACCATGAATGTCATTTTCAATCGTAAAATGCGAGATTGCCCCGGAGAAAACACCGTTACAAATGCTTTTCTACGAATCGACATTTACATGGAGGAACTTAGCACTTGCATGCGCAACCCGTTCCTATCAAACGTACGACTTTATTTCGTGACCTGCTTGAATTGATTATTGAATTCATTCAAACTGAGGAATGCATGAAATTTGTTTTTCTTTCTATCCTGTGGTGCGTCAGAATTTCAAAAACACACACTAGTCAATCGAAAATTACTATTATTTCTTTTTCCATTTTATTATTTTTTCTTCTTTTTCTTTTTTACAAAAAAATTCCTTCCTGGTTTATTGATTGCTAGATCAATATTTTCTTTTGTATTAACGTCACACGAAGATTATGAAAAACAAATGTTTTCTTGTTATAACAATTTAGAACCAATTATTTTCTAAGACACGTACTTTTAATTGGAAGGTCGATACTTTGAAAATGAATTTTTATTGCAAAAGTAAATTCTTGCAATTCCACCATAATAATGTTAAATAATGTACTATTAAGTATTGAAGGAATTTCTTGATTTAATGCCCTTGCACAAACACTTTGACGATACAAGTAACAATTTACAAGAGAGAATAAAATAAAATCAACGCATTTCGAATAACAGAATTGATTAAAATATAGCTGGTACAGCGGATGAAAAATTATGTTGGATGACTGACGTAGATACATCAGAAGTTGATGATGCAATTAACTTCTTTATTATACGTTCCCTCGTTAAATAGGTATCTTGTACAGAGCAAAAGGAGAATGTCACATAAATCGTAGCCTTTTCATCAAATGAAGTTATTATTGTAGCAGCAAGCAGGTGTTTGACCAAATGTAAAACATTTTTAAAGCATTTAAAGAACTTTTTTTTTTTACTAATAACTCTTTGTGCCATCTTAATGTGGCAAGAAAAAAACCTTTGAGAAGTATTTTTTATATAAGTTTTAATTAAGAAAAAATATGGAAGTAGATATTACATACATAATTTATATAAGTGCTTCTGTTGTTGTTGTTTTTTAATAAATTTTTTTATGTTTTGTTACATAATTCATTTTGTACAGAACCATCCTCTTAAAGTCGACATATTCACGTTTATTACACGTGTACAACACGTGTATAAGTGAATGTAAGAGATGTTAAAACATTTAGAAGATATTTCTTTTATTTTGTCAACATGGTAATAAATTATGTGTCTGTCAATTTACACGTGTTTAACATTCAAAGCTGTACTATTTTCAATACACTGTTTTTTCTTTACCTACGTTTCCGAAAATGTGAATAGCCAATACCTATGTAAAAAGAAAACAACATTACGAACCGTATTACATTTACTGATAAGCCTAATACTGGACAAATCATCGCAACGCCTGTATCTAAATTTCCATCGGTGCATTAAAATTTTGACATCATCAATTTTAAACAGTTTTCCCTACTGCACTTATTATGCTGATAATTGATAAAAGTACTTAAGGTAACGTGTATCATTGAATGAAATACATGCAAATGACTAAAACAAGAAGAAGAAGAAGAAGAAGATTCAATAGTACTTAAGTGTGGAGGGAACAGGAATCAAGCATGTCTGCATGTTTGTTAGGTAGACATGCTGTTCTAACGGATAGGCGAAATTTATGCGAGAGTTAATGATAAGGTGGTAGCCATTTCACCTCTCGCGTGGCACAGAGTCGTCGACAACGGGCCTCAAGAGAGTAGATACGAAAGGTACTAGTAGGTACCAGCAAATGCAATCATGGTAAATTATGATCATAGTAAAGTTGTCTCTTCGGGGTATCTTATCTTTTTTTTTTTCTTTCTTTTTTTTTATATGCTTGCCATACAGAAGGTTTCATGCGCGACAAATGAGTGGTCACACAATATCGCGAAGATATCCAAACACCTTCCATTGAAAAATAGCCGGGCTCTTGCAATAAACCGTACATTCGATTAAAGTGCGACAACTAGTTTAGAATAGTGACCAAACGCGAAGATTTCAATGGATTATAATTTATTATTCATAAATGAAGAATATTATGGAGAGGAGTAATCACATAAATCACTGTTATGGCGAGTGTTCTTTTTGTGGGATTATTGTCGTTTTATAATGACGTTTAATGGACAATATTTTTATTGTTCGATTTATGAACTGAAGAGTTAAGGTTCGCGGTTGAGTGTGAATGTTTAAATTGAATTTTTAATTGAATTTAAATTACTATACATTTTAATGATGATTTTTCTTTTTTTTTTTTTTTTTTTTTTTTTTTTGTTTTTTTTTGTTTCAGGTGTCAGTTGAGTCGTCAGGGAAAAGAAGGTCAGTAAGTAAGAGATTTTAATTGTGTTATTATTTCGTTTATCGAGAGTTAGGAAATTAAATGAAATTGAAACATTATAATTCCATCTAAAACAGATACAGATTACCGTTTCATGCAGCTATAATAATTAATGTTTATGTAACTTTACCGACGTTTACCGTATGATATATTAAAGTGGAATGAATTGTTGTTTGAAACTTTGTTATCCAACATATCATAATATATTTTGAAGCTGATGTACGACGAAGTTATTACAATATGAACGTGTAATTGATTTTCATATTAATCAAACAATTCCTTAATCTGTTGCAACTGATATGTTCCGTATAAATGCAAAACAATCATCGCATTTATGAAGCGCTTTCGAACGCGCAATAAAAGTCCCGTAAATTAGTTGGCAAATACGTCACAATCGTGCTTGCGTGGCAAGGTCAAAAATTTACACCCGCTGTAAAATTCAGCATGTTCATAAGTTCCTCTAAATACTGCCAAAAGAAATCGATTTCGAGAGCCGGCAGTAATCCTCGGCTTCCAATTAAAAATCTAACAATCCCAACTATAAAATGTTAGCCCCCGCATCGCAAAAGATTCTCTCAACCCCGAATCCAATACCAATAAAAGCCAAAATCAGATCATATAAATTCTTCGGCATGGGAAAAAAAGGAGAGAAAATATTTGCTCATTCCAAGTGATAGCCAATTTAAAAAATAATCACTTAAAAAAAAAAAAAAAAAAAGAATAATACATGGGAACAGAAAATCATTTCTAAGCCAACTAACAAAGTTAAATTGTGTTTCATACATAACGTAAGCTATAAAATCCCGGATAAAAATCTTCGAAAAAGTAATCGTCTATTTCGTTCGACTAATGAACACGAAATACAATTGTTACCAAGAATTATACGACTTGCATACGCGGAATCTTGCTTCATTGACTCGGTGTGGTTCATTTTCATAAATTATACTAATTCGCAACGGTGCGGGCAGCTTGTTGATTGGGCAGTCTGAGCCAAAAGGTTAGGTCCCATCTTTCTAAATCGCTCGTTTTTGTCCATCCATCAAAGAAGGACTTTTACACACTCGGAAGCATTCGTTGGGTTCGTTTTTTCTCTCCCTCCCACTCTTTCTCTCTCTCTCTTTCTCTCTCCCTCTTTCTCTTTAGGTCATTAAACCCGTCACATTGATACGCGTTAATTAAATGCACCGGGAAAAAGAGGAGGATCGTTCAGAAACAGAAGGACTCGGCAAAGACACGGTTTAGGCCTGATACTTTTCATGGAAATATACGCTAATAAGCCAAAGGAGTCCGGCTATTCCGAAGGCAGCGAGCGTAACGCGTCGCGTTATTAAGATAAGAATCTAGCGCGTAATCGTTTGAAAAGGTGCTTTAAAATTTAGATCGCCCATGACTGGTATCGCGGTAATTTCGAGGCTTCATTTAAATTTCAAAGTAATCACTTCATTAAAATCCGGTTCCCTTATTGTTGTTTCTAATTTATGGCGAGTCACAGGTTATTTAGCTCGGCCGGGTAATATTTCATTGGAACGTTTCAGGCCGCGAGATGGACACTCAAACACAACGCGATTGTGCATCGCTTGGAAACGCAAAACGTAACAATGTTCTGCTTCTTTGCTCCTTCGACTGCCGTTCGATTGCATTTAGAACGAATTTCACGTTCGATGCATCATAAAGTATAATGTTACTTCCCAAACTGTTACGCCAACTATAAATTCGCAAAGCCCCGCGTTAAATGTTGGTTCACTAAATCAGGGTTACGTATCCCGGGACCTAATTTACTGTTCTCTTAATTACTAAAATAATGAGCAATGAAATGAAGCTGTATGAAATATAACATGTAATTAATCTAGTTAAATTTCAGACGGGCTTTATTGTAGTGCTTGTTTATTGAGTTCATTGTTAGACAGTTAATTTTATTAACTCAGTTTCATTTTCTTCATTAAAGTCTTTATCCTGCGAAATTGTTATAACAAGGATTCCATCATGGATTTGTTATTAAATAATATTGCAATTCTGAAAACTTGCTCTTATCTTCTCGAAATAACAACACTTAGTTGTCGATCGTTTTAAAGATTTACTTTTATCACATTCAAAAAATCAAAAACTCTTAACGCGAACGTTTCTTATTTATATTTTTGTCAAATAATCTGTAAATCAAATGATAAGATTTCGAAAAGTGAATTTAAAAATCATCAAATTCTTGGGGTTTGCTATTTTCAGAACTTTAGAGGTAATGTAGCCAGAATATTTTTGTCCGTCAGTCGGTGTTAAGTCATGTTACGTCCATCCGTTTTCTTCCCCCACGATTATTCCTTATACATCTCGTTTCTTGCAAATAAGAAGACTTCTATACGACTCCTGAATATGTTATCATGCGTAAGTAGGTTCTGTTTGTAAAGCAGCTCCGGAAAGGTCCTAAAAACCATTTGCCGCGTTCCTTTGTTCGGATTCAACTACATTTTTTTTGTTTCTTACGTTTTTTTTTTTTATTTTTTTTCATTTTCGTTTTTATTTTTTTTTTCTTCTTCTTCCCTTAAAAACATAGTAGTGCAAGAATTGTCACACTCGAAGTCTCAGTAACTGGAGTATTTAAGCAGGCGCGCTGGCGAACATGCATTGCTTCGGACTGTTCGTCATTCTTTTCGAGAAGGTTAAAAGAAAAGAGCTTTTTTCGTCTTGTTTTCGGTTTCTTCTCTTCTCGAATCTTTTTGCAGTCTCTCCTAAAGCCGAACCAAGGTGGCGAGGACAGCAGAACAAGAGACAACGATTTTTATTTCACATCGCGAGAAACCAGTTTGTAAATAATGTAAATCCATAAAAAAAAACCAAAAGGAACGGGGTTGTGAGTTTTTAAACGTGGAATGTTGGATAGAGGGAAAAGGAGAAATCGAAACGACGAACGAAAAAGTGAAGCGAGATGATGAAAAAAGTTCGATAAACGCAACTGTTTTTGCACCGAGTCAAACGGAGCATCAAACTTATGCTTCTGGCTAAGGGTGTTATTTATTTATACCACCACTTAAATTTTCATGATTTTTAAGTGATTAAAAATTGTAACACTTTTTACTCGTACTTTATTCTTACGAAAAAAAAAAACGAAAAAACAAAAAAAACAAAAACAAAAAAACAAAATTCATTAGATCTGAAATTGATGAAAACATTTTTAATCGCTATTTCTAACTTTGAATTACATTGTGAACGTCAGAAAGTAATTAAATTACGAAATTTAATTTTATACTTCTAGCCTTAAAATATTAAACAAAAGAAATGAATCCGGAGCCTTAGTTTGAAATTTCATTTTATTTTTTACGAGCAATTATGTGTCATCGTAATTGCATTCTTCTTTAATTAAAGTTAATCTTTGTAAATGCAAAGCGCTTTAATCAAACGTGGGTAATTAAGGAATTTGTAAGGCTTACGGTCAGATACAAAGTAAAAAGTGTATTAAGTTCTTGTCGAAATGATTCGTAGTAACGATTCACATTTGGATCCACACTCAAATTAGTTCCGCCTGTCGACTGGGCCTCGCGTCGTGAATCTTGGGGTTAGCGTTGCGTTATAAATAATAATTTGCCGTCCTGAAAATTTAACAGTAGCCATACAAATGCTTTTAGCTTACGTATAATCATGACAAAATATGTTATTTATTCATTAAAAATGTAATGCGCTCCTAATTAATTTTCGACTTTAATTTTGTAATTACACGCGGTAAACTCATTTAATTAAATTATTTCCGAGGAAAATTATCATATCAGAAAATTTGAATTATATCCGTGATATAATTAATTTTTCACGAGTCGAAAATTTTTCAATTTTTATGTACGACTTTCGGCTAATTAACATATAATTAGTTCTTGCTCGTCAGTTGCTTGTTTGTTGTTTTAAGGTCGTCAAATAGCTTCGTTAACTAGGCAAGGCAACAGTACCATTCCACGCAAATTGATTTTTCCTTATTTCAGAAAACAAATAAACACACATTCTTAGTATTTCCTTAAAATGTTTCTTATAACCAAATTAATAATGCAATTACGTTTTTTTTTCTTTCTTTGCAAATATCGATATCTTGCCACTCTTAAAAATAACACTTTGGCTTAATCAGAATCCGAATTTTTCTATTCAATAGAGTCGTATCGAAACATCTCTAACGCAACAACAAAGTATCCATGTGCGATTGGACATTAATAGAAATTAAATTTATATAAAAAAAAATTTCACTTAATGTCAAGAAGCATTCATTTTATGGCAAATTAATTCAATTTTATTCAAATTGAATGCTTCGAAGAAGATAATATTCTTAACCAAAAATTATTATTTTTAAGAGTGTGTACACGCTCGTTCATTATCTAGAGAATCGAATTAATTCATTGTCTATTGTCTACCTCTATTAATAATGTGAACAATGCAAGATATTATATCATCGGTTCTGAAACATTGATTATAACACATTCAATTTCCATTCCGCTGGCTGCATAATCCGCGATCATCACCTCTTGCTCTTTTCATTATATAATATTAGTGAGTTTCAGGATAATCGACGAGATCGGTATCCTCGAAATTGCCTACGTCTTGATTCTTTTTTTCCACACAATTATTTCGAATGAAATCGAAAAGAGAATCGATTGGAAGACTATCCCGACATCTGCAAGTTCTGATAACCTGCTCGGCGCCCCACTGACCAAGGGCCTCTGTAATAACATCACAAGATGCTCATCGCGAGAAAATAATGTGAGAACGATTTCTTCTTAAGTGGATTATTACCACGGTCTTTCTCGTCTTGTCCTTATCGCGCGATTACCGTTCGAATTATCGACCCTCTCTCTTGGGCTTTATCCATATTCGCTCCCTTTCCAAACACCGTACACTCATCCGATTTCGCTGCTACGACGTGACCCTACAATTACTATCTATTATCTTGGCGTGGGTGCAAGCCAATCTCCTGCTACATACAGAACCTTAATCACTTTTCCATCTTATGTCATCCTCGCTGTTCTTTCTAACACGACTATCATGGCAAACGACCTCAACGATTCAATTGATAACATAAGATGGATCTTGTTAAGAGATGTAAAAGTTTCTTTTAACACGACGACCTCAATGTTTATTTGTCAAACTATAACTATAACCGGCGTTGCAAAAACTAATGCCTTCCTGCAAAATTTAATGACCAGCGTAGTAAAGATTGTCATTACGTTTCGTTACGGCTCGATGAAAATTGCTGTACAATTTATTACGGGATATAGTTTTATCGTGTATTTTGTTGAATGAATTTCGGTAGCATGCTCCATCTCCTTTTCTCGCTTCTCATAGCTTCGTTGAATACGATATTACGTGACGATGCCCGTAATGTACAACTGTTCTGCATGCAGGACGAGAGGAACGATATAACGCTCTTTGTTCGTACGTGTAGACTATTGTGCCACTTCCCGTTTTCAGGGCTTTATCGCGATAAACAGCCGGAAAAGCCCATCGGGACGACGGTGCATGCCGCTCTCGCGGCTTACCTCGTTTTCCGTGCCTCAGACCGCACGCGGACGCTTATACAGAAAACATCCAGTTATTCGAAACAATCTTTTCAGTTTACTTCGACTGAAAATTATAATCAAATTAAGCGATTACCGTACCCGGTTTCATCCCATTATAGTCATATAATCCACGAAATGTTTCGAATCCATATCGCGTTACAAACGTAATTTTATGATTAATCGTCTGTTACGGTATTATTATTTTTTTTTTCTTGGCTTATAATTTTATTATACATTTTTTTTTAATATTAAAAAAGACATACGTCTGTGACGTTCAAAAAGTTTTATCCACACTTTTGTTCTCTTAAAATTTATAATTTCAAGACACTTGCCTTTTGTTAAGCAGACAGAAGATATGGATTTTGGATATAATAATTGGATTTATGAATAATGAGTATTTGTAGCTCTGACTTTATTTCACGTATTCCAAATAATTCGTAAAAGAATCCAAACTCATAATGCAACAATGTAGCAGTGTCTGTACTAATTGCCAGAGCAATGCGAGGGCTGCTATAATTACTGCACGGTAATACAGGGCGGTTCTTGAGTGGCAGCTCATATTACTCGCCTAACCCGCGTGAAAACTAACCCCTTGGGAATGAGCATAAGGGGAGAAAAGGCATGAACGTAAATGATTGAGGCCTGTACTTCAAAACGAACGTACAAAAATGCACAGAATATATTGTGATCAACAGTACAACCAAAATCCAGTCGCTTATCCACTGTTTCCTCTTATGTTACCAAAAGAAAATAACATGAAAATTTATCGGTAATATCTGTTCGCATGTACGAATATAATTAAATGGATAAAAGTTTTGTTCTTAAAAATTGTCAATGAAAATTGTAACTTTAAATTGAACAATTTATTATACATTTGATTCAATAAACTCAGTGGTAGTAAATTTAAATGAATAATGTTTCCAGTAAAATGTTCTCCTTCGATTATTGAATCGTGAATTTTCAATTCATTATAGCGAGGTAATTTCTTTATTTGCTCCTTAAATCAATAGAATTTCACCTCGATACTCTTCAAGTCCAACTTCGTCCGTGTGAATCGAGAAATATAAATAAATTGTAACGGTTAAATCGATTTAGAACCGCAGTTAAATGAAACGAAAGTCGAATAAACGTTAGCGGAATGTTTATTCGAATACATAGAACTATGCAAAAATGAAATAATATTTTCAATGTTCCATTGAACAAATATACGACACTTTTGTGTTTTCATATTTTCAAATGTTGCTAAATGAAATAAGGCATTAAGGTTGTGTATGCGATGAGTGAAATATCCCGGAGAAAACCTGTGGCAGGATCGTTACCTTGTATTACTCGATATTTTACATTATCCTACTTTCTCTTTAATACAAAATGAAATTTGTGAAATGTATCAATACGCCGGTTATGTATTTTCTTTCACTCACTTAGCATTCCAGCAATATCAGTTTATTTTATACATATTAACATTATTTAATACCCAATAACACAGTGACAAGGACAATAAGTAGGTTTTAAATGACGTCTATTTAAGTGGTTTACTCAATTCGTACTTTCAGTTATGATTATCAGTCGTTTACGTGTGTTGTATGTCAACTGTTTATGCAAATTATATCAATTTCAATATTCTTTTACCGATAACTATTTCAAAAGTTTAATTGCACCGGATTTTAATGCACGTATTTTTAGTGAGAATTTCCAATCTTTTAAAAACACTCCTATCTGATCAATTAGCCGAGAGTTAACTGTAAAGGAATAATTTTTACAAATCGAATTACACTAATTTCCTGCGAAATATTTTATAATTAGTCGCGTCGTTAATATCCAATGCAGTCTACGACTGCGGGGGGATTAATTTGTAATTGAACAGATAATTATTCCAAAGGAATGGGGGGGGGGGTGTAATTTCGTTAATTGTAGCAGGTAAGTGTGTACTTATTTCTTCATTGTTCGACCATCGAAGTTACTTCGCAGCGCGCTCTCGTGAGCTTGAAGCAGTTCGAATAATAAATCGCGAGCCAGTCGTTGAGATTACGAGGCAAACGTAATTCTTGTTTGTAGTAGATAAGATAGGGAGCTGACAAAGAGGAAGGGTAGGAAAGAAGAGGAGGCTGAAGGTGGAGACGAGAGGTTTACGCCTCTATCGGCACGGCTTATCTCAGGAAGTTGTCGTGCAGGACGTCGGGACAGCCCGTTTAAGACTCGAGGGCCTGTTTAGTCTGCAAACTTCTTCTCGGAAACGTGGAAAGTCACACCTCTCTGACAAAGCCACTATAACTCCTACGACAGAATTATCCCTCTGACGATCAGCTATAGCACTTCGAGTGTCAATTGTATTTTTCTTCAAACTCGCTTGACGACTTTATTCGTCAAAACTTGCCTCACATTTTATAGTGGCATCGTAATAAATGAACCCTGTTGGACTCGTTATAACGGCACCGTTTCGAATGCGAAAAAATGTAATCCATCCAATCCGAATGAATTGCCCTCGTAAAGGATCCTTTATCAAATAGTTTATTAGAAATTATGGTTCCGTTCGTTTTCCTTAACGTGCCGTTCCATTTGTTTTTCTTTGGATTTAATTTTCTAGTCATTTTGAAAATAATGATACACGGATTGGCGAATGATGCAAAACTCTAAGTTTCGCCGGTATATTGGCATGTAAACAGGATTTTATTTGAAATTTAAGACATCGTTTAGTATTCAAATTGAATGCCTGATATATTCAAATAAAAATGTTATGAAAAATGTGTTTTTAATTTTAGAATAAATTAACGTTCAGAGAAAACATTGACTTTTATTTTTCATCGTAATAAATTAGGTAATTATCATATTCATGAAACTGTCAATTATATGTTGAATAAATTTTAATTATACTACATGTCACATGAACGTCCACGGACATTAATTCGTAGGTGTTCCCAGTTATTAGATAAAATGCCTTCTATTTCAATTACACGTCTAAGCGAATATTGAACTTTATTATTAATCAACGATAGGATCAGTTCCGGTTATAACATTGTAAGGTATTACATTGAAACAAACTTTTTCAATCTTTCATTGATTTTTCTGTTTAGAGAAATTTCATTACAAAAACATTTGCAATTTGTCTTTTACAAAGAATAAATTTCCTAATTAAAACAAATAAATTTCCAAAACGTATCTTCAATCTTAAATTGAGTTAATTCCAATTAAGCATCGATAAATCAAAAGTGTATCAGTAACCGTTTCGAATTGAATTGTCGAATGTAGGTAACAATTTACTTTTAATTAAACTCGATTCTTAATATTATTTCATTCTAAATACTCAATCTAGTTTCGTATCGAAGTTTGTCGTTAAAAAAAATATATAGAATGTATCAATTCATTAGACGTGAACTGATGTAAACCGTATCGAGACGTGCTTTTTCATCGTAATCATAATGCTGAAATTAATGGTATATATCACGAAGCAAAATATAATGGACGAGGTTCAATAAAAATTCATTAGAGTCCGAAGAAGGATTAAATTAATCAAGAATCGTGTAACAAATGATAACACGTACGTGGATAAACTTAACCGGTTCCTATCGTAAGTGTCGATCCGCGTGTAGCCGTTATATCGATCGAACGTCCGAGATGGAAGACAGTCGAATCATTCATAAGAAATAAACAGTGCGTGGACGTGATTCGATTGAAACCGAACTCCAAAACAATTCGTGTGGATTCCATTGGCGCATGACTCAGAGACCGTAAGCTAAGTCGAGGAGTCCATTGACTCGTTCAAGTGACGTAAGCAATTAGTGCGTTGTTTTGTTAACACGCCGTGAGGTTGTTATGAATGCAAAGGAAACGAACTTGTACACGCTCTGTAATTCAGATGTCTGCGACACTACAAATGTACTTCTTTTGGTTTCGACTTGTTCACAACCTCGCTTCATTTAAATGTTAAACATCCTTCTTTTTTTCTTTCACTCAAAGCCTCATTTTTACCATTATTTCGCGGTTAATAAACTTTCAAAGATAAACCCTCATATTTTATTATTCATATTTTCTGTCCGAAGTGGTAATTTCTAAAATGCAATAATTATGAACAAATGATCCTGTTTTTTTTTTTTCCCCTTTCATTCTTGGGACCAAAAATTCTTTTCCAATCACGAGAGATTTCACGTGAAGTGTAATTTCTTTTTACCCATTGTCGTGTTTTCTGACGTTTTTATAAGCCCGCATTAATCTCAAGTCTTTGCGGCGAATTAGCGTGAAGGTAAAAAGAATGTGTGTGTAGCACTTGAGCAATTTTTTGCGAAGGAAATCGCGATTCTTGTTTTTGCCGCGTGAACTGTGCCTCGGATTGGACTGGAGCCGGTAGGGCGAAATCCTGCACGGTGTCAGTCAATTGCGCGTTAACAATGGGGTTACGTTTCAATTACTTCAAAGGGATTGGATATCAGTCTCGTGGCGACTCTGCGTGACTTGCTTAAAACTCAGACTCCACCTCCAGTTCCAGTCTCGCCTTCATAAACGCCGCATAGAAAAATCTCAACCCGAAAAACTTGTTTATCTTGCATTCAAGATTTTTATCCGATAAGCCTTTAACGCGATTTCAGCTCAGCGGAAAGTGAATGATTCATCCTTCGCGAACCATTAAGGCAGAGTCAACGGAGAATTAAGAAGAAGAAACGAGGAAAACAAAGTATCGAGAATGAAGACAATTATATAAAGCCGCGTTCCTTTGTTCTTAAATATTTTATATTATTTTATAAATGAAAATCAAAGAAAGGATACATATGAAAGGCCATCATTTTTGTCTATATATAAAAGGTTTTACAGTTTCATTCGATGGAAAGAAATACACGTGTCATTAAAATATCCTACACGTTATATGGTTGGATGAATGATTCTTGTCTTAATGTATGCATTGATTTAAACAAAAACTATTTACAAAACAACAGTAATTACTCATGTACATTCGAGACACCTCGTACGTAGGCTTATTAGCCTTTTAAAGGCTCATTAATAGTAATTAGCGACACTTTCGAAGAAAGAAATTTATTTCCATTGAATATTAATTATCAAAATAATAGGATTCTGTTAAGGTTTATGTAAATTCATTAATTATTGAAAACCATCCTGTTAAAGATCATTTGAAGATTTTCTAGGGGAATCAGAAATGCGAGGAATTCTCGAGAATGTGTGAATGGAATGTAATTATTTTCATTTAAAATAAATTATTATCTTGGACTATTAGTCGAGCGTCATCTTTTCAGATGGTCTCGGATTACGCGCTTTCTAAAGAATGTCTTTCGTCGCACCGTTACCACAAACATTAACCTGGAAACCAAAAGAAATAATACAATCCTTGTAAATCTGTAGTTTCTTTAAAATCGATAAGAATTACGAACAAAAATTCTGTTTGTCGCGCAGCGAATAACTTATTGCAAGAATTCATCAAGGGTGAACATAATTCAGAGATGAACAAGACTTAGAAATTTTTTCTCGACTTCGTTAAATATCAGATAGTTCCGCGCGGTAGTAGCGTGGCAGGATTATTTATCACGCGGACGGTAGAAATAATTCAACGACAAACCGATCAGCGGACCAATGGAAATGAAAAAACGTTTAGGAATAATCGAGAAGCGTAAGCTGTAATAGCATTTTAGGCGTCCCGCTGCCAGGAACGATCTTGTCCAAGGAGTCGAAATTAAGAGTGGAACCATCATTTCCTTCAAATATTAAATCATCGTCTTGGTGTCGCAGCGGGCTACCTCCGGGCGAATCCGAAGAATGAGTCTGAAAAGAAATTAAAATTCATTGGAGTCAGAAACCCATGTCACCGGTCAAGTGCCATCGTAAATACCTGAATACTTCGTCGGGGAACCGAGTCACCATAAAAATTATACCCGCGGTCGCTCGTTAATATCCGCGCCAAAGTCCTTGGAATGACTGTCGTTGTTCTCGCCCACTTTTGCGACTCTCGTAGCTGCAGATCGACGATAAATTGTCCAACTTGTTTGCGTTGCTTATTGTCAAAATAATTACACCGGCACGGATTCAATATTTCAAGCTCATAAAACGTCCGCGCGATAATCTCGGGTAGTCACATTTGGACGCATTAAAACGCGACCTGACGTCGATGTTTATCAGGATCCCTTTCAACGGACCTTTCTTTTCGAAAGGCTTTTATCTTTTCGATTATGCTTGATTTCCTGTCCAAGCACAATGCTTCGAGTTATTCCAAGTGCAGATAAGAATGTTTATAAATGGGACTTTTTTTTTTCATTTCAAAGAGTAGGTCATACTACGACACAGTTTCCTGGTTCATCGCTAGACAGTTATATTTAAAACACTGTTTTGTCAAGAAGTTTTCATTTCGCGCTAGATATTTGTTTCTATCGCAACGTTGTTTAAATGTTGCAATTGAAAATAATCTGATTGTCCTAAAGCAGTGTAACGCAAAATGTAGTTTCTGTTGAGTTGAATCGTCTGTTCTTTTTCCATTCCAATTGGCTAGTAAAACAAACTGTGCTGATGAAAATTTTCACTATCATATTATGAAGTAGTTTCTTGGTACATCATCTGGTTTGGATCACTTTTAATATACAATTCCCCGCCATTCCATCAAGCGCTTACACGATGTAGTTTTCGTGTTAAGTGTTTCGTACATTATTACACCGCAGTCAAGTATCCCGTATGATATTCTGTCTTGCGATCAAGTGTCTCCATATTATGTATCAGTCAAGAACGTATGATTAAATAACCAATAAAGAAATCCTTGGTCCAGAGAGAACTAGGCTGGATCTTGTCGTTGATATTTTTAGCGAGTAATTCCAATTAAAAAATTCAAATAATAATTTGGAAAATGGTTTAATACATTTAGGATTGATCAAATTTTCCCCCGAGTAAATTATACACACACAGAAACAAATAACTATGCGTATAAAAGCCTCTGGCCATCGCAGTGGTTTCGCATAATTAATTCCAACGCAAATAGAACGTTATATACAGTACATGTGAATTAGGCATTTATTATAAGTTAAGATTACATTGGATGAATAACCAACAGCGCGTCTGTTTAGATTGTAAGAAAATTAATATTACAAAGGGAATAAAAATAACGAATGGAAAGCCGTTATTAAACGAGTCGGGGGGAAATAATTTTTCTTTCGCTCAAATTGCAAGGCGTAATTAAATAAATGCTAAATACACGGCGAATACATTTCAATTAATTTGCAAACGTCTCCTTTCGTTCTTTAACCGGTGACTGTAATTTGCAATAAATTCTACTCTGCTATTTTTTACCGCCACGAGTTTTATCATGTTTGTAATGCGTCTATTTTGGTATCGAATTTCTAATGTTAAATCCCAACGACGTTTAACTTGACACCTTCGCGAATCGACAAGAAGTACGAATCCGCAGCACCGTCTTCCCAACGTGTGCCACTCGTCGAAACTCGCATGCTTGCATTAGCGGGCTTTTTAAGTTCGCGTTCTCGGTCGTTCTTCCGCGATAGGATCTTCGGACGTCGTATGCGCAAGCGTAACTGGTTTGCGTTTACACGAGATTTTCATCTGTTTTCTTGGAAAGTCGGTTGTCCCTTCGGGCCAAGAACAAACGAGTCCTCCGGGCACTGGCAGGACGAGAAGAACATTATAATGAATCGGCGGACCGCACCGCAAAGGACTCCTCCAACTTTTTTTTACTCCTTTCTTCGCTTCGTCCCCTTTTAATCGCCTTCTTAAACTTTATTTCCATTTTTATTTTTATCCTGCGACACGTGACTGTGGCACGATGACGATGCTCTCGCGCCTCAACTAATGCGACCGCGCGATCATGCGTTGTACTCCACGAAACAAATTTTGGTTCCACAATTGATATTTCGAATGATCCCGACAATTAAGAAAGATCATTGGAATCATTACATTTACGTTCACATCATCAATTTTCTAATTCAGTTCAAAATCCATGAATCATTGCGACGGTCACGAATGACTCGTTATAATCACTAATGATCAAACCAATTATGACTTGAAGTCATTATAAATTACATACAATTTTTTAACAACGATCGAAAATCACATAGAAACTTTCATTCTGAAACTTATCGAGCCAGGATCACAAAATCCATTTTGAAGAACGAAGTTATAGTGACAAAAACAAATGATTCCGCGTATGAATAAAAAAAAATGGTCAGAAACAATTATTCGCATCCTACATCCCCTCGCGCCACATAATTACAGTTAAGGTTTCATCTCGATATGAATCGCGATGTTTCACTTGTTTCTGTTACGTACATTTCATTATGCACGAGGGCGGATAAAATATCTAACGCATTGAATAAACCGGTTTAATTGTTCCTCCGTACGTCAACTCCCACTGCGATGATTAAACCACCACGCGGAGAAGTAGACTTTTCAAGTTATTAACCTTTGGGGTTCGTATTTTTTAGTCTCACGACCAGCGCATTATTGTTCCTTGGCCGAACGTGTCGCTGTATTCTTAATATTCCTCGCGCCGTCTACTATTGTCTAATGCTGGTAGTAATTATCGACTCCCACGCGATAGTAAAACACTACACGTTCCGCCGGAGTGTTTTTCAAGTACGCTTTCGCACGATCGTTGTCGTGCTATTAACTTGATCGTCGGGACATCATTGGATCCCGCGTGGAAATGAATATATGGCAATCGTCTGGCACCGTATGGCAACCGTCTGGATCTTGATCATATCCAGACGAGTATGGATATGATCAAGATCCAGA
>JABFQA010000699.1:0-17504 GCA_022817065.1 Probaryconus sp. ZL-2020 | reverse complement strand
TTTAAAAAAAAAAAAAAAAAAAAAAAAAAAAAAACGGGTATCGCCGATTCTCGTTTCCCACTACATTTATTTCCTCGTGTTTATCATTGTTTTTTCTTTAGTTTTCATAAAACAGAAAAAAAAAAATGTTCACAAATTATTCGTGAATTTATGAGTCCATTTCTCTCGTCGAAGACTTCTAAAAATCTAGTAGAATCTTGTTATTGGACAGACGTGGATAATAGAATAGAATACTGCAGTGGCTAATTGAGATGATCAAGTCCTTTTCCACAAAATACTCCACTCTCAATTATTAACCAGTCGATCGAGACATGAAATACAAGATATTTGTTCATAATAAGGGGTGGGGGAGGGCTGAAAGGGAGAGCTTAATTAAACCGCGGATCACAAGATGTTCAGGTTGACTTGGAGCATGTAACAGCATTGTGTAGGACCGATGCGGACTCGCATTCACTGGCACCGTCTCGATTTGAGCACCGCGCGACCGATGTGCCTGGCATTTAGCAAGCACTCAATTAAATATTGATCCAGCCTCCATTTAGAGCGCCGGCAAACAATTACGCGCGCTAATTAATGCTCGTCATTACCTACGCAATCAACTCCTACTGTCCTAAAGCGTAGATTCGAGTCCGCGAATCATTGATTCTCGATTGCCGATAGACGGCGTTTGATCATTGATTCTTAATTAAAAGCATCTCTTCGACGCTGGCAATGTGCTAAGATCATCAACGATTTCGAGACCGAGAGAAAGCGCTCTAAGTCCAGGTATAGGACGCACCGTGAGAAACTATGCGAAACGGTCAGAGAGCGGACCAAATGAATATGGAATAAAACGTGTTAATTTATGTCGACGTCGCGCTATTATTGTTGTCTCACGAAATGTCCTGTCGCTGTTTACGGCGAATTTTGTTTCGAAAAGCTTCTTCAACTGTTTCCCTTTGTGTTCTCTTTTTTTGACTTCTTCTTTCTCGACAAGACAAGGAAGAAAACTGACTTTTCAATCACGACCTTTCCAATTTCATATTTATCGTCTTAGCTGGCGAGCGAGGGACATTATGTTCCTTGACTTTATGCCTCGCTGAAATTTTGCCAAATTTATATTCGCAATTTACGTCTCGTCGCATTTATTCTTGTTTATCCTAAAGCCCGTTAAACGCGCGTTGTTTGATTACCGCTCATTGGCAAATTGCGCAAAATGTTGACGTAAATTATTTCTTAACCGTTTGGAAATTTAGTGCGTGAAATTTTTAATGGGAATGTTAAACTGCTTCGTTGGTGTTTACAAACGTTTGGTACCATCCGCCATTAATCGTTTCAGCGGAAATTTTAATTGAATGCATTAACCGACGCACAGTGAATTCTCGAATTCTCGTTAAGATGCGGTAGGACGGCGTTGCCAGCAACTAATGTCACCTGTAAGTATGTACAAAGCAAAAGAGAGAGAGCGAGAGAGAGAGACAGGGAGGCAACGAGGAGGGCAATGCAGAAATACCCATCGATATTGTGCAACATACAATTTTCCATAGTGACAACGCCGACGGTGGCGACTACGATGGTGTGTATACCTGTCCCATGCTTTAACTATCCCTCGATCTAAATGCACTCTAATGGACTGCATTAAACGAGAAGCCTGGAAAGGGAAAATGAGAGACGGTGGAAGTGGGGAAAAGGGTAGCTCATGCGAGGGTTGCTGACCGAACTAACGCTTGGAAAGACCACAGAAATTATGCGATAAATTCGCAACAAATTACGTATCATGAATTATCACAGTTGTATCGTTATTGTCTTACAGTTTTTGTCTTGCGCCTTTTGCCATTGCCAGATATTGCGATGCTCGATTTTACTTTCCACAACACCAGGAAATTGAAAAGTCGATTTGAACTTTGAGCATTTGGTTCAGTTTTTTTTTTTTTTTAAGAAATTTTTTAAAATTCTGGTTACTTATAAATTTTCTTATCCAATTGGTTTGTAATACTGATAATACTGTGTGATACAAAGTGTTGAGAAATAATGTAAAACGTTAACGCTTTAAATCGATACTTTAGTCTGTAAAATCAAGTTCTTGCATTAGCTGGGTCATTTGTATCTAAGTGGTTCGTCATTCAATTATGCATTGCATTAAAGTTCGCGGCAGTTTTGTCGTAATAAATTACGGTCGTTCTATCACTGTCTCCTTTGCGGACTAACGAGACAGCTGAACTGCATTCGTGGTCACAATAAGGTTCGAGGTGACGCTACGTTTTGGTTATCTATTTAATTCATTTCTTGGACGACACCCGACGAGACGAGAACGACTCGGTGAGACTCATTTCGCGCCTCCTCGCGTGTAAACTCGTCCGATGCGATCACCAAAAGACAAGTTTACAATTAACGATACGCCACTTCGCTAAAGCCAAAGTCTCGAGTATGGGACAGTATTCTCGTGAGAGTGTCCCGTGTATAACAGTCCCTAATTAAGAGAACTCAGGACGAAGAGAAAGAGAGACAGAGTCGCCGGTCGAAAGTGGGATCTCGAGCGGGACGCGGGAGGATTGGGGGGGAGGGGAGAGGGACACAGCGGACTGGCAAACACTTCACTCGGTCGATTGAGAAGTTTCTCAAAGCACTTATCTCATTAAGAAACTCGTATAATAACAATAATAATAAATTTATGTCGTTACACTTATTTCGCTGTGTAGTCATTATATAAACAACATCGCGGCGTTACAAGTCGTCTTAGCGTCGAAACGCTGGATGCTTCGATAATTTCGAATGTACATAAAGTAGATTCTAAGAACCAATTTATTGGGGTAATTTATAATGGCTATAGTGTCGCGGAAAAAATCTTTGACATGTTTCTTCGAACCGGTCCGATGGGAGGTTTTTTATTTATCTCTTTTTCTCTCTGCTTTGATTGAAAGTGTATTGTTTCGTATGTTATTTTAATGGGATAAACAGCACGATGAAATAGCCCTGATATCCCTTTAACGAAAAAAGAAAAAAAAAATGATTGGAAAATGATCAAGCTGCAACAATGTTTATAAGCAGAAATTTCTAACGAAGGCGAAATTCATTACACTGTAACTATTGTTCACATAATTAATGCCAATTATCCGTAAGATAATTAATTAATTATGTAGTTATGTAATTAAATTAATTATTTAGGACTACGATTCTGAAGTTGTATAATAATCATGTTACCAATTTGATAATAACGCAGATGGAATCCGCAAGTTTATTAACTGTATTAAAATGTTTACTGTTGTTATCGATGTAACTGAAATTGTCGAAACAAAAACGTTTTGTTCAGTTGCAAATGTTTAAAACAAGTTCTCGTTTGATAAAATTAGGATGAGATTTAGTCGAAGTGTAAATTTTAGAATGCGTTTGGACTTTCGCAGAAAGTTAAGTGCGCGAGGAAATGTGGTCCCTAGATTTTCGTAGGTACGAATTGAGCAGATGCCAACCTCTACGCGACAGGTATGCGACGCTTATGCTAACCTCGTAAAAATAAAACGATGTCTGAGCAAAGAGAGCTTCGCGTTGCCAACGATAAACGTCCTCGTGAACCCAGAACGATGATTCCTATATTCACAATTGCGTATTACTTGGAGGTGAAAATGTCGGGACATTTTACACTTTATTTTGCCGACACGTTATGCATATTAACGGCGTACGAAAAAGTTTCCCGCGCTCATCATCTAAACAATCATTTGAAATTTAAATTTGTAATCGTTTTATACTTATCAGGGGAAAAGGTTTAACGTTCAAAAAAACAGTTGAATTAAAATTGCTTCCCTCTTAGAATAATAATAACTTTGAACTTTATTTAAAGTTATTTCTATGAAAGTAATGTAGGTCAAGTTTTAAAAGCTCCTCTTTGGAATCTATAAATTGTACTAAATAGAACTCCACTTTTTAATCAACTAAACAGTGTTTATAATAAAATTTCCATTTTGCGAGCAATTTGGAATTCGAGGAGAAAATGACCGTTTTGAAAACTCTCCTGCACTCCGGTGAATGTCGAAAACTTTTCATTTGGTAAAACTCTTTTCCTTTACTTTTCGATTAATGCGAAAACCTCCTTAACTAAATGAATTCAATATCTCGGAATAAATACATTGATAAATCAGCTACTCCGCTAAAAGCTTACTTTACTTTAGCAAGCTTTCGCGAGCAAGCGCAAACAAACATAGGCCACGCTTACACATGCACGAGGCGCGTATATCCCCGAACGAACACACGCGCGTATAAGTTGGAGCCATTGTGCAAACTAGTGCACCAAGCTCGCAAAGAGAGCAAAAGAATGAAACAGTGAGAAGTAGGCAAAAGCAGTGATAGAGATGCACGAACGAGGGAAATGAGATGGAATGAGGAAGAGCCGGGGATGAAAGGAGAGACGCGAAGAAGGGTGCCAGAAAGAATAAGAAAAAGAGATGTACTTATGGAAGAGTGGTTTGCCACGTCTATAAAGAATCTTGTTTGTTTCTGGCCGACGGATATCGAGGAAAAACTATTTGCCTTGAGGATTTAGAGTGTTTCACGCTTTACCCCCACCGACGAGTCTTTAGCCTCGCTGGTCTATTCGCTAGAGACCCCTTTTATGCCGAATAATATATCCCATAAATAAAATTCTCCCTTACCACCGTTCTTAAGACTCCATCGATGAGACTAAATAATTCAAGTTACAATTTCTTCCAGTTAATTACTTGCAAATTTACATTCAAATTCAAAGTTATTTTGAACAAATCAAAAGGAAAGTGGTTGCGATTTAATTTCTAGTTAGGAATTGATTCGACCATTGCTCATTTATCATTTAAACAAATTAATCTTTTTTAAAAGCCAGGGTAAATTGAAATGATTTGAAAAAAAAAACTTCTTTTTCATTAATTTAACGAAGTGCGCATTCAAAATGTATGCTGTTTGCTTTCTTTTACGTTAAATGAAAACCCCCATCTGTTAAAAAATTATCATCTGCTCAAGCAGGTTCAAAAGTACTATTCGACGATTATTTATTAATAAGGCAGTAATTAGATGCAATGAAAGAGACTATACTCGCCTGTTAATTACTAATACTGCGTTCATTAGCGGTTGGCCTGAATTAATTTAAAATATTACATATTCGAGTTCAAACCCATTTCGAGAATCGCGCAATGGAATAAAAAATTTTATATTCAAAAACTTTTGACAAACGTTCAGAGAAGAGCTTCGTTAAATTACAAAATTTTGGGAAAATCGTTTAAAAAAAGTTAACGCAAAAAATTGTGTAGAAATGTTGAAAAGCAACAACGTTTCCGACTATTAAGAGATTACAGAAACGAAAGAAAAGTTTATTTCCCTCTTTTTCCAACGCTATTTACTTTATAAATTTACAGTATTAGACCTATTATCCGATCCAGAAGGAATAAAAAGTAAAGTAAATTTGTTTCAATATTCGAGTTAACGTTGCAGATTCTCCGAGGCGAGCAAAGTCAAAGATAAAACGACCAAGGTGTCCTGATTAAAGAAAAATCCGCAACTTGTTGAACGTCTTAAATATTCATCCGCCGATGTAGCATCTACTTAATAACTGGTGTTGCCGACACCCCTCAATGAGCACCCAGTCCGTTTTCGCGTTTCCCCGTAACTCCTGAAACTCCGCAATCGTCTCCTCGTTTCGCTTCTCCGGTACACACTACACCAAATTAAATCTACTAAAATGTTTTCTTAGCGATATTGTAGCGACTAAAAGCTTAAAAGCGCTTTTAAATTTCGTCAATCCTCAGCCCATTGTCGCGCGGCATTCAACACTGGAAAAGTCACGTGAAAAACGCGCTCATCGATCGACAATGATTTCAAGAACACTTTAAAAGCGAATACTTTTTAGCGCGACTATGAATACGTTGAAAAATAAAATACTCGAACAAAACGCTAATGGCATTGTGTTCGTAATGTTTAATTTTTATTTGTAAGTAACAAAAAAAGGAAAAACAAATTTTTTTTTTATATATATAACGTTTCGAAAAAGCAAAAGATTTGCAATTCGCGTTTCACTGAAATAGAAAATTGACAAGTTGGAAAATGTACAATGGACCCCGGTGATTGTGCGATATATAATAAGAGGCAACGAAATTACCAGAAGGCGTCATATAACGAACATTAATTCAGAAGCACGAACGTAACAAGTTATAAAAAGCTATTATACGTTCAAAGGCATTCCTATTAATTGAGAAGTGTTTGAACAAAGAAGCTTTCGTTGAATTGATTAAAGAGAAAGAAAAAGGAAGGTAATGGAGAGTAAAAAGAAGAGTGGGGCATAAAAGAGCGTTTGGCAAGAGGCTGATAAAAGGGAAAAGAGAAATGTTAAGTGAGTGCACCCACGTTTGGTAAAACGGGGCAGCCTGGCACCGGTCCAGCCTAATGGAAACTCTTAGTGTAATTAAACGTAAACACATTCGAGGCGTCACGCTAATCCGAATGCTTATCGAGGTTTCCCGGTGTTGCCACAGGACCGTGTCTACCTGGAGTATTCTATCCTTGGATGTTTAGAACGATATCTTATATACACAAGCAGGCTTTGCTCGTTACAAATTGCATCAAAATAACATCTCGAACAAGACGACGTCTATCCTTAACGAAACGTATAACTTGATTCCTATTATTATTCCCTCCTTATAAACGCATTAATTTATCCCAACGAATGGAAATAATTATACAAAACAGTCTGCCAAATAGAACATTAATTATGAATGTCTCTCTGAAATTCTCATCGTTTAATTCATCCAAAATCTTCAAAAATTAAGAAAAGTTAAGTAATTACATTTTAGTACGTTTTCTGTATATTAATTTTGTTATTTTCAATAATCTGCTTTAAATCTTTTAACTTTTTGAAATTCAACTCAATTTTTGAAATTTTTCGATGAATTAATCGATGAGAACTTCAGATACATAATTATGACAATTTTGCATCTACTCGAACATTGCAGTTTGCAGTCAAAGATGAAAGATATTGCGATATTGGAAAAAATTAAAATTATTAACACGCGTCCGAACGAAACAAATAGTTCAATTCCATTGGATTAAAAATGTCGTTATAAATAACGTCGTAACTTTCTATAACTCTAAAAACTTTGATTCAGATGATTTAAAATTAATATTGTCAGTGCTAATTTATTAATACAAGTTTATTAATGTTATCGAAAACACGATTACGTATTTGTCAGAGGTACTTAAATCGAAGTTTGCTTTTAATAAATTATAGTAAAATATGCTTAACAGGTTCCATTATGGAATATTGATCGTTCAAACTTAATCAATGTGCATAAACTTTTTATCTTTAAATATAAAACGAAATGTATATGTATAGTGCACTATCCAAAGTTATAATGAGATACAATAAAATTTTACTTTTATTATCAAGAAATGATTAAAAGTTATGCAATTAATTATATATTTATTCCGTAGTTCAATTCCTTTCAAATTTGCATTTCGTTTTGCATTTTCCAACTTTTATCAATTTTATTTACAGCAATCATAAAAATTTTCATGTTACCATCATTAAACATACGCACACCATTGGTATTTGATACCGTTTTTTTTTTCGTATTTTAATTTTAATTAACGCGATTGGAGCAACATAATCATTATCGTGTGCATTTCAACCTATAAAAACTTTCATTGCTGTTTTTTCATCATTCAGAAACATAAAACCATTTTGTAATATTCATCAAATAATCGTTTCATTAGATGGAAATTTATTTTGAAAAACAACTTATTAGGGTACAATAAACATTTTTTTGTAATCAACGCAATGGATATTTTTACGATGCCCATACTTATTTCTTTGGCCTGCAAAAATGTTTCTGATGATATGTTATTTTATTCTCAAACTCAAGAAGATGAAATGAAAATTGGATGGCTTCCAAAGTCTCTCGACTTTGGATCACTTTCCAAAATGTCGTCTTTGGCACTGTTTGCAAAATTCAAAAGTGTTCTTTCTAAACATTCAATATACATGAAGCACGCCAACAAAAATCAAAGCGAAGGCATCAAAATAAATTCATCAGTGTCATAATAACGAAGTGAAATATAATTTTAATTTATACATCCAAAGTTTTTTTTTTTTTTTTTTTAAACGACAACTTAATCAAACAATTCCTCCTTTAAATAATTGAACGTTTAAAAAAAGCAAAAAAAAAAAATAAGAAGTGTTTATCCGAATCTATACACTGGAGACATTCGAAACGCAAAGAGTTAATGGAAAGCGTAATTACAATTAAATACGACAATCCATCAATTGAACAAAGCACGAAGCCTTAATGTCAAAAAGCTCGCTCGATCGTTGAGCACTTGGCGAAACAAAAGGGGCCCTTCCTCGAAATGTAATACGTAAATAACATCACAACAATCGGAAAGCAAATGTAACAGCTATCGCGCTGGCGGATGAAAGCGCGCATAATCATAATTGAAAACGCATTAGTCGGTGATTCGCCTCATGAAAGGGAACGAACGATTCTTATTCACTTTCGTTTCACGACGGTGAAAAATAATGAGTTTTACTTGGCGAAAAGTGTCGTAATATTCGATCGCACGAAAGAGAGTCTCGAGAGGCGCATTAACGAATCCACTTATGTATACGACACGTTCGAATGTCGCATAATGTAGTGCCCGTGGGCGGCCGATGGAAATAAAAAGCCACTTAACCCCACGGTCTCCGGAGATTGCCAATTAATTTGCGCCAAAGTAAAGTGCGGTGTTAAGAGAACGGCCCTCGCGGATGTGTGCAAGTCTGAGTCCACATACACGCGACCCCAAGTTATTAACCCAAAGACGGCGATTACACATGCGCGCGAGAATAACGTGTGTTTAACATTCTTATGCCCATTACGTAAACAACTCCGGGCCCCGAATGACAGCTTTTAAATCGCCGGTCCTTTTCTGTAATCTTAAACCTATGTAGTCACTTAACCGCGACACTCCGGCTGATCGACAAACCCGTTCGGCTCGCTTTCGTTCTTTCTCTATTCGTCACCTCGGCCTCGGGCCGCGGCTTTCACTCCCGGCGTTTTCATCTTCTTCGCGCCGAATACATTTGTACGCGCGATCATTAATGAAATGGAGCGTGCACGAAAACTACACTTTTATTTCCTCGCGTTCGTTAATTCACGCCAACGAAGTCTGTCGAATGATCTAGAGAATTTTTTTCTTTTTCTTTTTTTTTTCTTTTTTGATCCACAGAAATGTTCATCGCGTTCTAATTTTGAATTTCCTTATGTGTCTGAAGTTTGCATCGATTAATTCAAAACTGAAAAAAAAAATTAAGAGATATAAAGCAGAAATCATAAATCTAAATTAGAAATAAACTTTAAACCCTTTGAAAATATTTTAAGCTGAAATTATTTCCAATTAAACGATGAAAACTTTAGGCACATATTTCCTTGAGTCCCTCTTGATTTTGGATTCTTAAAAATGTGGACCAGAATTTTTGGTGTTTGCATTATCATTGCTTATGAAAACTGAAGATGATCATTGAATATTTTTAATGGAAATAATAATAATAATAATAATAATAATAATAATAAAAAGGATGGATTATGTCATATAGTATATGGTGTTTAAATAGCAAATGCAAGTCTTGAATTTGCAATGCCAGGCGCGAGAGCAAATTGAACTGGTGATGCTAATCGGCCGAGTCTCAAACGACAGGATCGTACGACGGCGGTATCGATAGGCAACAAACCCATCGCAGCGACCATCTACGTTCGTTTATTTTTGTTCACCTGGCAGCTTTGAGACACAACTGCGAGTACCTGTCCAAACAAATAAAAGCTAATGGAAGTACTCAAAGGGCCTTACCGTCCTGTTTCCCTATCGAGAAATCAGAATGAATGAGAAGAGATCGATTGATTGTTAGATTGATCGATCCCAACGACTACACATACACGACGCTCTTCAATTCACCATCTATTTATTCATGAGCATATATATAGTTTTCAAATGCAAACATGTCGCAGTTATATAAATTCGCCTCGATACATTTACAAGCCTCGATTCTTTTATAATTACGTATCATTTTGTATAATTTGTGTCCCGAATGAAGACGTTACGTGGAAAGAGAAAAAAATTATATCGTGAGAGAGATAAGATAAAAAAAAAAAACAACCGATAAGTAACGCTTTAAACGAGAGAAAGGAGACAAAAAAAAAGTGATAGAAAAAAAGAGGAAAACAATTCAGCATAAATCAACGAACAAAGAAACTCGCGTAAAGCGAATTAATTTCGCTTAATTTCATAGTCATTAAAGCTGCATCATACGTATTTATCGGATATAGACGAGTCGTGTCACACCCTTCTTACCGCATTTCTGGCTGGAGGGAAAAAAAAAAATTCGAAGTTTATAGCACCGTTTTTGTCGCTGCGTCAATGACCGATTATCGCAAGTTATTCCGTGTATAATAGATCGTTAGTCGTTAACTTTACTGCATCAAGAAAGACTCGCTGAATAAAAGCTGCGAATTGCTTACGGTACACGCGCGTAAAATGAAAAATACATGAAGCTGTGAAACAATATGAAATATTTGTTTCAATAGGCGAAGTAATAAAAATGTTCTTCTCTGTGATAACACCGTGCACAATAAAACTCCAATAAATTATATTTGCTAACATTATTAAGCAATGAAATAAAATTAAGATATAAAAGTTAATAATCGACATTACAAACATTGGAATATTTGCGCTTGTGCCTTGTTTCAAGAATTGAATATTGAACGGTATAATTGACATTGTAAAACGACAGAAAGCATCATGTCAGTGCGGCATAACACGTTTAAAGCAAATTTCGATGAAGAGTAAAGTAAGTGTTGGAGCGGCGAGAGGTGGAAATAAGATTATGACGAAGAAGAGCGCGCGGAGAGTTTAAGACGAAGAAGTGCCTTTAGTGAGAGAAGAAAAACGATGGAACATTGGCTATTAACTAAACACGGTGACACCAAACAGGCGCGTCGACTCATACATCAAGCTCTCCGCCGTCCCTGTGTCGCGATTCTCAGAAAACGTATTGGAAACCTCTTTTACGTTAACCTAGACTTCTTGTGTGAACAGGATACTTATTTTCCTATTGCCTCTGGTTGGTTAAAAATACCGATATACATTGCCAATTTATAGTCGATGTATTTTGCGTAATTGCTGTACATTTTAAACTGGATGTTCAATGATAATTTATGTACGTTAGTTTATCTTGTAAAGGGAAGAATTATGACGCTCGTGATTAATAATGAAAGGAGTGTAACTGTATTTTTTATGAAATTGTATTGATTCCTTAATGAACTGGGAAGTTGAGAAGAAATAATTTTAACTTTGAAATATATATATTATATATGCATATGGATATGTGTGAAATAAATTACGTAAGCAGTTACAGCAAACGGATATATAAATATCTGAATCTCAGACCTAAAACTGTATAACATAAATTAAATCAAATTTGATTCGATTGGTTTGAAATTGTAAATGGTGCAAAAATGTGGGGGACAAATAGCGTTGGAAGAAAATTTGACGAAAGGACAGTGTCGGCACAAATAGAAGTCGCCGTAAAAGCATAACTCGAAATACTTAGTCCGTGGAAGAAGTATGTCCGAGGGCGTGTGTACAGTTGACGTCTTCTTCGTAACTGGCCCTGACTGATGGCGCCGGAAATAGCGAAAAGCTCCAAACGAATAAACGAACGAGAGCGTAAAGTATGGGATCAGGAGTCAAGCCGTCTGGGAATCCGCTTGCAAAATGCGTTAATAGCCAACAAGAAAAAACGAGCGTTATATTTGTAAATGTCCACGTCGTTGTTCGCGTTCAACTTCTTTTCGATATTATTTATGTCTTTTTTAAATATAATACCAAATACGATGTACTCCAAATACGATGTGTATATTAATTCGTTTACTTTCTAAGAAAATGACGTGAAATTATAGGTACCACTAATTCTCCGATCAAGTGTAACTTGTGTTCGGCGCAATGTCCCTCTAACTTATAAGCTAATGCAAAGCTACGAAACGTCGTGTGAGAGTATGGCGCGTCGCGTCGACCGTTGTACGTATGTACCACACATTAACGTGGCAGGGGCGTTAATGCAGTATCCTAGTATCGAGTAATTAATAACCGTAAAACTCGGCACTCCTTTTAGGAACGACGCTGTCGAGATCATGATTTTACCCGACAATATTTATATGACTCGTAACCTCCTCTGATGTAACGCAATGTTTTCCCAGCGCAGTTCATTGGCCAAAGTATATTCCTCGTCAAATCACGTTCAATGGATGCTGCGGCGCGGGGAGAAGGGAAACCATCACGGTGTCGATGGACGATAGACTCGTCGCAAAAATGTCGTACATTAATTGATTAGTTTAGATAGACGCTGGGACCGGTTCTATGTTTCCCCTTAACGAGGAGAGAGACCATCGAGTCGAATCTGTTGCAATATTTTTTACTCCTCGTTACCTGTGAGTTATTTCCAATTATTTCGTTGACAATAATTCTTAAATCCACGCTCGTCCCGTCACCTTCGATCCATATGAAATGTAATTAATACGTATTCATTTTGTCCATCGGGTAAAAATGCTTTCATACTTTTCGTTAATGCACAGAAATTATATTATCAATTTCAATAAAACTCGTGCATTTATTTTGTACCTCCCACGGGGGAAGGCGAACGTTTACGTAGAATTTTATCCCGCTAATGAATATTTAATTTCATAGCTGAAAATTTCTATCAGCCCTCGTCGATTAAAACATATTAATTAATATTTTGCAACGTTTGATTTAAATTATAAGGTATCGTATCGAAATTTTCAGCTCCAATAACTCATCAGCATTGTTTTTCATATAGCGGCGTATAACATTACCAGCCGTACGAAAATTAAATTTTAATTCAACGCTCAAAAGAAATAACATTATCAATAAATTTCCAAATATCCCAAATTATCATCATTTTTCATCATTATGAATATTTTATTCCGCAATGTTATATTCAATCAATTTCAACAACACACGCCCGGATAAAATCTAATGAAATTTTTATGGCTTAATAAACGGAACGAAATATGTACGAATGCCGATATGAATTCAACAACGCGTGAAATTTTCCAAATACACAACCGGGTACATCACCGAGCGCCCCCCCCCCAACTTTGCTCCCCCCCTGGCCCTCCGACCGATCAAATTGCAGCTTCGTTATGCCTACAAAATTATCCTTCGCTCGCCACCGCCTTTATCAAAGGCCCACAAATTATCCGTGCTTTCATTCGGGTTACACACGTATTCCCACTAATCATTCCGGCTCGGCCGACTTTAAACACACCCGCGCGCCTCCGTCAATCCTTCGTAATTGGCAATGTTGAATGAAGAAAAAAATCTGGCCCGGAATTAACGATGGCGGATAGAACAGAAATGCTCCATGAAAATAAAGTGCGGTGAGTTCGAGGAGAGTGGTGCTCGAGCAAAACTGAGAGGAGAAAGAGAGTCGGAGCGCGAGTCTTTGTTTGTCGTTCGCTCCAATTACCTCAAACCCGGTAGCTTCATAATTAACTCCCACTCATTTAACAAACTTTACTTTTAATGTTTTAAAAATAGTAATTAGCAGCGGCGGGAAGAGTGGAGGGTAAGAGGGAGGGAGGAAGAGAGGGAGAAGCACGAGGGGTCGAAGCAGACGAATGAAAAGGCGGTGAGGGGCGGCAAGGGGTGGCGGGGGGGGAGTGGCACACGATGAAGAGGGCTCCGCCGAAGGGTTGCGAGGGGGTGTAATTAACTATCATGCAATCCCCTTCCTACGCCAGTCGGTGTAGCAAGGAGGTAATTGGACCGGAGTCTTATACGCGTGGAGAGATGGCGAGGATAGGGCAACGATGACTCGGGAGGGGTGGGTTGGGGAACTCGCGCGGAAGGGGGACGAGAGGGGACCGACTGCTTGCCAGGATAAAGGGTTGCTTAAAATTGCACACTGTGCTGCATTATGAAATCTCTGACGAGCTTCCAGGGAACGATAGTCGCATGGCAGTATGGAAATCCATTAACCCTCTGCAGTCGCGAATTAATTGTGATCGTCTAAGGGCGAATCCTTTGAGGGGACCGTTCAAGTAGTGGCAAATATCCTTTACGGGACGGGATTGAATTCCTCTGATTTCGAAAAAGAGTCGGATGAGGTAAGTATTAGATACAACCTGCGAGAAGAGACACGGAACAGATCACGATTGATGTGTACTTTTGTTCTGCGGTTTTTCCTTTTTTTTTTAGAAGTAAGATATTCTTCCTACCATAATTCATTTGATGATTAATATATCTGAAGCAATGACAAATGAAAGAAGTCTCCTAACTTAAAAATGTACACTATTACCACAATATTATTTTATATTGTTTCCAAGTGTAATATAGCAAGTGCGTGTTTTATTTGTTCTGTATGAAGTTGAACAATGTATCCACCAGATATCCAGGTAAAAGTAGGTGAAATTTTATGCGTAAAAATTGTACCAGGGAAATTGATACAGAGTCGTGTGCCAATAATATAATGGCAAGAGAGATTGAAAGTTGAATTGACCCCTTATGTCTTTCTCCAATTTTAATGACTTGGAGATTTGCCAATGAAGCACTTCATTCTTTATTAAAATAATACATTAATAAATTCTTTAAAAGGCATTCTTTTTATATCCCTTTACCAAGTAATCAGGATAAAACAAACTATATACAATCGCATAAATTTATTACAAGTCTAAAGGTACATTTATCAGACTGCATGTACTAAATGAATCATGATACCAACGAAGAATTTTACATTGCATTTTATGTGAGAACTTTGTTGGTTAACTACCAAAAAGGAAAGCAACAAATTCCAATTATTGGTATGACATATTGAAAGACATTACAAGTTTGAATCTTATATAGAGCATTGAAGATTATTTATTCTGTGATAATATAATAGTTAATGACCGAATAACGGATAACGGTCCTGAAATAATTGTGGAATGGTTATATCAAAGGCATTATGACATTCGCGGAGAAGTAGATCTGGTTAATCATGCCTTTATGGCCCTCTGGTTGTCAGAGGGTAGGTGGTACCTAGGAGGCTTCTTCGAAGGGAAGAGAAACCCCTTTGGTGCTACCAACTAATCAACACTAAGACTCCATCGCAACTTGTGTTCACGTGGGCGGTACGTATCGTACAATGATAATCCTCACCAGTTTACACATCCAGAGAGGCTAAGAAACTTTTTCCACTTTGAGAAAGAAAACAAAAACCTAATGAAAAGTCCATCGCGACAATTATAATTAGCCGCATCAAATTTAAGAAATACGATGAAAATTTGAAAATTTTGTCAAGTGAAAGTTAATTAATGTACGTTGGATGAAAGGACGATAATAAAATTGAAGACATTAATCCCTGCGTGTGTGGAATTAAAGTACTTCAATGTAAAGAGGATTGAGCGGATGGGCAAAAATCAGTAATGAATATCTTAATAAGAAGGGTATTTAAGATTTGGTAAAAGAGCTTTACAAAATTAATTAATTCCATTATCAAATGTCTGATCACACACTGCAACGACGGGCATTCTAATTAAAAACTATAACAAGATGCTTCGCTATTCGGAGCGCCTAGTAAAATAGCATTTCTAGCACTCCGCTACGGAAAATGGTTCGGAATAGTTGCTTGATTATCGGAGGTCGCGTGTAATCAACAAATTCGAAGTAATCGCAAGCCAATCGAGGATCTCGTAATCGAAACGTCCTTCTGATCCGGAAACGTGGAGCATAATTAATGAAATTCATTACCTCGACAAAACTAATTTCACAACACTGCCGTCTCCAGCGCCGACGTGGTTCCTTAATCGCGAAAAACCGTGAAATTTAATTAAATTTAGGACCGTGAAAGTGAGAGAGAAAGAGAAGCGAGGATGAAGAGAACGCAAGTCAGAGAGTAGAAGGTTGATGCTAATAACATTCGCGTCATACCACCGTGGTATTAAACAACCGATATAACATGACCTGAACACAAAAAGAAAAAAAATTTCTTTCAAAGGAAGAAAAGCACAACGCCGTGTTTGAAAGCTGCGCTCAGAAAATGTTTAATTAAGTTCTGCCGGATCACTGTTGGTCCGGCGTCGTGTCCTGTTGCAGAAAATTGCCCGTTGTTTCTGAAAACCATGAAAAGGAATCTGTGTTTCCTCGTGCCCCTTCATTCAATTATCAGAGGCCCGGTATCGGTGATAAAGTGTTCCAATCGGCTCGCTTAAATTGCACGGTCATCCCGACAATGCCACGGATGTTTGGACCGAAAAATGTGGTTCGTGTTTGATACAATGTGTACCGCGCCGCGCCACGCCAATGGTATCGTTTAAGACGTTACAGTACCAACAGCGAAGTATAATGTACCGCGGATTTTGCTCTTGTTGGAATACCTTCGTCGAGACTCACTCTTTCCAACCTTCTCATCTCGCTCGCTTTAACTTACTATAGTTGTCGTCCTCTGTGGATTCGGCCCCTGTTTCTTACTCTAATGTCGTTTCTGTTGGAATGGTCTTTCGAGGATAAATTGTTCTATAATGTCCTTCGAGTTATAGCACGAACTATTGTCGTTTTAAAACTTTTAAAATATGCTGGTTGTTCGAGTTTATTAATCAAAAGTACAGAGAAAACTGAACTACATTGACAGATATATAATTTGCATATTATCATAATGCATATTATCATAAAAACAGAAGAAAGCATATTTTTATATTAACAAATGAAAAATCTTGATTAAATGTTTTTCTTATTATCTTTTTATTATTTTCAAACAAACCGTTGTGAGAAAATATTCTACCCACAATGAGCTGTCGAAAAATGAAGAAAAAAAAAACAATCCATTTTTTGGTCGGCCTTGATGAGAACCTGGCCTTAATTAGATGTTAATTTTCAAACTGTAAATTAAATGGTATATTATAATTGATACTGATTAAAGTATAAACGTTATAAGTTCAACATATTCTACTCTTTCGATATAAATAATACATTAAGTAATTATTTTTAAGTCTCCTCTCTTAACGACCAGAATACTGTGGAATATGCTATTATTGTTTGCATAATCTATAATGTAAAAATAGTTCTAAAAAGTTTATATTTGATGGTTGCATTTGAAGTGTCTTGTTCCACGAATTTAAATTATTTTTACCTTTATAAAAAATTCCAAGTTAAGTGTGAACATCCCATACATGTTAAATTCTGAACTTGAATTACATTTTGCTTGTAATATCGATAAAATACTCTTATTTTCTTTGGACCATTCGTACCAGAAACAATTATAACTAAGGTATAATATATATATTTTATCTGTTCTATAATTATGAAGTTGTATTTTTTGGTTTTAAGTTACAGATTTAGATCCTTACACGCACAAAACGTTCCAATAAAAATTAATATACTATATCATAATTCTGGAATAATATCTATTATTTTAAGAAAATTGTAAGTAATTCATTAAAATTACAATACTTATAAGAAAAAGTATAGGGAATTATATTAAATTTTCT
>JABFQA010000698.1:0-17512 GCA_022817065.1 Probaryconus sp. ZL-2020 | reverse complement strand
AAAAAAAAAAAAAAAAAAAAAAAAATATGTCACGCTTATTTAATCGCTGTATTAATGCGCCGCTTTCAGCCTTTTATTACAATTTTCAATTACCGCATTAACCGGTTCGTTTTGCAACAGCAGATATAATCAGAAACATCTTTTTGTCGAGTTTAATTTCGCGTACGCCTGATGGTTATTAAGGGGCTTGAGAATTTCGTTTAAAGTTTTGCTAGAAAATTAGAATCCTCCGTTTAACACGTACGCATTATTAAATTTATATTTCACTGGAAATCGTCATGAAAGCTTGAACCAAAGCTCCCACTGCCGTATCAATGAATATAACATCCGAAATAGTATAAAGAAATAAAACGACAACAGAATGATCATTGCGCAAAAGCCTGAGACGATTTAATAAAGAAAAGAAGGAACGTGTAAATAGCCGCTAATTGCCGCTGCTTCGTAGAAAACTGACGAGACTGAAAATTAGAGCGAATGGCGTGATCCTCGGCAGAGTCTTCGTTCCTGTTGCGTATATAAGGTGAAAATGTTATTGCGGGCATTATGTGCAGCGCTGTAACGAAATGCATTCCACAGTGCTCTTTCGGTCATATTACCGTAATTATCGTTCAGTAGTGTCTACTGTCTGCCTTACACTGTTCCAACAGTATTCGTTAATTTTATATTTTAAAGAGACTTCCGTAGAGCTTCGAAATGGAAACTTTTGCGACATTATTTCGACACGATTTAATATCAGAACATTCAGGACAATTGTGGTCTTGCGCTTTAATAACCATGACTTTTATATTAAATTTAATCGATTTAATTCTTTTTTTTTTTTCCTTGAACATTAATTACCATTGGTATCGAAAAATTGACGATTACGTAAAAAAGTAAGATAAAGTGCTTTTTAATAGTATCATCGCAAAACACATTTCCATAGAAATTCTCGTGGCGTAATCTCAAGATCGTGACGAGCTTTAAATCGAAAATGTACTGTGCCCTGATCCATCCAATCAATGGTACCCTGAAACTTGGGAACGTGTCCCAGAGGGCTTCAATCAAAACAAACGCAATCCGTCAAATTGGACAACCCGCGCGATAATGATAATTGGACGTCAAATTGAATTATAAAGGAAGTCTTTTCCCGCTGTGAATAATACAGCGCGTTGATAAATACTCGATAGTGAGCAAAAATCCTCCATACAACTGCAAATTATAGTCATTACGAGTACATCTCCTGGCAACAACGTATTAAAAGCACTTTTCTCCTGCGAAAAAATTCTACCCCCCCCCAAAAAAAAAAAAAGGCACGCACCAACGAAAAACGAGCTTTAATGAACGTTCCTTTTTCATCCTGTCTTTTTTTTCTTTTTCACATCAATGTCGTCTCTTTTGCAATTTCGCACGAGCACACCTCGTGTACTTTTTTTTTCCATACGATCCGTCCGGGGTTTTGAGACTTTCTCTCTCGCGCGTGCTCGCTGCAAAGCGATTGTCATTCAAGATCCCAAAGAATCTTGGAAGAATTGGAAAAACTCGAGCAGCAAAAGTCCATCGGGAATTAGCGTACTCAGGCGAAGAAACGAGAGGTACAAAGAAGCGTAGGGGGGACCGGGGAACGAGCGTATCTTTGTGCGATGGTTAAAGCAGGAACTGCCGAAATCGCGATGTGACGGGAGATAGGGGGGGGAGGGGGGGGAAGAAGCACTATGAGGAGGCGCACAGGCGTGTAGCAACAATGCGACTACAGTTTCTCGGAACAATGCTTTCATTATACCGTCTGGGTGTACTTACTGGATATGCGTACCTACATACCGTTCAGGCACAATGCCAACGTTCTGTCGCTTTTCTATGTGGACGCGCTCGCACGTCTAGTTTCGATGATAATAAGTATCGCCAAACCTAAATTACAAGCCTAACGACAAAAATTGGTTCTTATTGTAACGTGTTAAGAATCTTGAGAAAATCTAGAAACTGTACCAAAAATTACCCGAACTTCCAATATTTCGAAGCTTTTGCATTAAAAAAGAATTTTAGATTTTAGCCGAAGTTTCATTTATAACAACAAGCTCTTCTATTTTTGAAAACAAAAGGATGTTGAAAAAAAATGTGTACTATGAAATGAAATTTTGATTGTGCAAATACAAAATTCGTTAAACTATGTTGCTATTTTAGTTGAGCTATTTTCTGAAAATATTTTCTGGATTGTGCAAAATTGTGTTACTGTGTCAATGTATGTCGGAAACAATGTAAGCAACGAGATGAAGTGTAAATAGTTACACAGTGTTTTATAACTGAGAGTTTTACAAGATACAACATTTTGCTGTTATAAACAAGTAACACTTGGAAGAACAAACATCAAAGAAGCGTCGTCTAATTTTATGAATCAAAGTAAATAATTTGCATTGTTAACTTTTTGATGGTTTATCTAGAGTAATCTGAAAAATGATACTTTAATTTAATAAACTGTAGCTTTTACTGCTTGTAACAAAGTCATTTGAAATATATTTATTGAATATAACTACTATACGTATTTTCTTCGGTGAAAAGTGTAACAACAGACCAAAGCCACTTGGAAATTCAGATATCGTATTACTTTGACGCCGTTGGATCGTAAACGCGTCGTAAACAGTTCGTTGTCCGCGCTTTAGTTGTAAGCCATCCGCACCGCGGAGGAAAGCGGAAAGAAACGGAATACACGAGAATGGCACAAAGTAATTATCTTTACCATTGCGGTACATCATTGGTCGATTCGATCGACCATAATATACGGCATTTAAATTGAATGATCATAAAGTTTATGCGTTGAACAATGTCCTTTCCATAATGATCAGAAAACTGAGTCTAAGAATAATTTTGCGATTCCCACATTAAACAAAATTAATATCTAAAAAATATTACGAAACATTAATTTAATATTTTTTTATGTAAATCATTTATCTCAATTTTCCACTTCGAAAATTGATTGATACTAATATGGACTGACAATAACAACGCTGTTTATCATGACAACCTGCTTGACAAAGAACACCAGCCACGTTTTTGTTGTAACATCGCACTTCCTTGCCATTGAACTCTAAAGAAGAGTCGAAACGTTTGTGTCTGAAAGGAATCCCAGGTAATCTCATTCGTACCTGCTATCCTCGTAGTTGTTCCGGTTCAATGTCATTTTGACACTTGCTTCTATAGACGTTTAAAAGAGACCTTCAGGTAAGGATCCTGGCAGGTGCCTACGAGTTACTGACCTTTTGAGGCACGTTTGAAAAGTATGTCATAATGTTTGACGTAACATCGCCCTAGCCAATATCCACTCATCATCTTCCAAGTTTCACTCGAGACGTTTTTACCTCCACTTTCTAACACTTACGATTCGATCCCAAACAATGTGTGAGTATAATTAAAATTATTACTTCGTAGCGAATGTTTTCCCTTTTAGCGTACGCGAAAGTTTCTATTTCCTTTTCTTATTTAAATGTTAGCCAATCTTAAAGAGATGTGTTCATTTGAGAAACCTATGGCAACAACACAAAGAAATGAGTTTCTATCACAGACTCCATTTATCATGACGATGAAAAAAAAAAGAAAAGAAAAGAAAAAAAATTCTGCGGATTGTAAGTTGAAAGTTGTTGACCTGAGAACAGGTAGTCGAGAAAAAAAGGGTTGCGGTATTACACGATGATTAAACGCGCAATAATAAAGGGGTTCGCGGCAGGTAGACGAATCGAAATTTTATTCTCAAGTGCAGGTATATACAAACAAAGTCAAATCCGTTTCGCCCTCTTCAAGGATCAGTCACACATTCAAAGTCAATCTCCATTTAAGTGTCATATTCGCAACTCAGTTGGCCGAACTTCATATTCATAATGCGAATATTTAATCAAAGACCCGACTAAATGCAGTTGGAAAGCTTTTAATATTTCATCCAATGCCTTTACAGAAAGGAAGGGGGAACCACCAACTATCCGAACACAACATTAACGTCCCGCGATCCGGCTACGAAATCCTATCGGAACGCGTGCTGCGCGATCAACAAAGTTATCTTGGTTCAAAGTATCGAAGCCCTTCATTCGAGGTAGCTATTCCGGCCCTTTTCGTGATCAGTCGACCTTGTACGTTTCGACCGCAAGCAACGTAATAGCCAATACAAGTTTATCCGAGTTAATTCATTTTGGGGGCCCGGGTTGCATTTTGCATGGGTCACCAATGCGACTCTCGACTTTGGAAAATAGATCGGAGCCGCGAGTCTACGTTCGTTACAGTTGCGGCCAGTTGCCAATAAGAAGATAATCGATGTATCGGAAGTGAAAGATACGACGAAGTAGCGTCATCGACGTATCCTCAATTTAGATTACGAAGTTTCGCGCTCCCCGGCACCGCCATATTTCACGTTATCGATTTTTCCACGATACGTATTAGTTTTCTCCTTATTTGTTTTCTCTGCGAACAATTTTCCACGGGATGAAGAAAAATGTCACGAGAAATATGGGACTATCGTTTTTTTTATTTATTTATTTTTTATTTTTTTTTTTTGTTCAGTCGACGAAAGATTAGGGTGAATGCGATGGGCAAAAAAAAAAAAGAAAAAAAATGGGAAAGGAAAGAACCCGCGGAGGGTCAGGAGACGGAAATTCCTTTCGCCGGGTTCTTCATTCTTACGTATATTAAAGAGTTGGCAGCGGATCGAAAGGCCAAACTCGTTCTTTTCTCTCGCTCGACGAAAAACATTTCGGCCGTCACTTCGTAAATTTCTCGCCCGAGTCGTATACCAGGAGTTATCGCTATTTAGGATATACGAGTCGCGTCTGTTTATCTGCGGTCTGGGTAGGAAGAAAGGAGAGGGGAAAAAAACGAAAGAACGACTTATGAAACGAGCTTCTTTGCGAGCTCTCGACTGTATTTTTCTATTTGATGGGCACGTATGCTCGCGCAATTCTTGCCCGGGGTCGCGAAGACGTCTACCGTAACTTGGCTTTTCTGCCAATTCTATAATCCTCCGATGATAGAAAAGGCTTGGAGCGGACCGTAGGCAATGCGGCGCGGTTCAAGAAAATGAACTTTTGCCATGCTCTCATAAGCTGAAAACAAATCGTCGAGATTGTCTGCCGAATGACGTACATATCGTTTGTATCTTACTGCCTCTTTGCATTTTCATTTTAAACATCGACAATCGTCAATCGCTTAGAAACAAGCAATTTCGTTTTCTGTCGATTGGGGATTTGAAATTGAATTATAAAAAGAAAGAAGCAGGCGGAAAAGTGATAAAGAGAAAGAAAGATTCAGTGGAAAACTTATTATCGTTTATCCTTCTTAACTTTAGTGCACACAACATTTGCTGCTGCTGTTTCTAAGAACACCGAAACGTGGGTTGAGAATTTAAGAGCGTCGCTGCAGAGCAAAACCGTCTAGCAGACTGTATTAATATCGAATGCTAATGAGCTGAGGGTTACTCGCACATGTCGCTAGGAAGGTCGAGCGACGGATGATTCGAGCTATCATTATATGCATAATACCCTGGAGAACAAAGATGCTACTAGTCAAGTGAAACCCGTATTAATAACGCTTTAAATAACAAACAATGTTCGCATTACCCTGCCATTATCATTATTATCCATTCCCAGTCAGCGTGTTCCTGTTTCACAGTGCGTTGTTGACTTTTTAATTTCGCTAATTTAAAAATGGATTGAGAAAACGTTCGTCGCCAAACAACACGTCTCCTAAAACGCACAACAGGAGGATTCATCTAATTGTCATATAAATGTCACCGCGTCCGGACGAAGAAGAAGAAAAAAAAAAAAAAAAAAAAAAAGAATTATGACGAAAGACGAGCGATGGAAAGAGAACGGGGACAGAGAAGAATATGTAATTGGATTCTGAAGATAAATAAAGCACGCCATGCAAAAGTCTAGGCAGTTTATTTTGTTTTTGGAGCGGAAAGATATTATTCTATAACGTAAGGCCGTAGCTTACGTCGTCGGTAGGTAACGCATCGCCGGAGGAAAATAATATATTAGACGAAATTGGAAGAAAGTCTTTCGCGGGATCCTTCACTCGGGAAAATGGAGTGTCACCGGTCTTGGCAGTGAGAAGACTGTGCGACGAATTCAGAAATAAGCTTCCACGAGGGACGCGAGCGATAGTCTCGTACCTGCCTCGAACTCTCCAACCTGTCCCTGCAGTCCGTTTCTCTTGTCGGATTAACATGCCCCACGGAAATGTAACGTCTAGAACGAGACAGACTCTGATTTTCTAAGAGCCACTCGATATTGATTCGTTCACGCGCGAAACGAGATTTCGATCCACTAAAGTGTCTCGATTCTAATCTGCTGGTCTCCCGCTGGTTTCCTGGCTCCTCTGCACCGCTAACGCTCGAAATGACAACATTCGACTAAAAAGAAAAGAAAAGAAAAAAAAAGGAAAATAAACGAAACAACTGGAGCAGAACAAAGCACAGCCCTGTAAATATATATATCGAAGCCAACTTATTTCCGAGTCTTCCTCTTAGACACGTTGAAAATTAGATCTCAGATTTCACGTCAGGAACGATTGTTTCCTTGATTTAGTTTTAAATGATTTTATCATTCCGTTCGCGACGATAAAGTACTTTCGATTTCTTCTAAAACAAACAACTTCCTCTCCAGATATTTTGAAATAAATTAAAAACACACACAAATTCGTTTAATCCCGACACGTTTAACTGACTGCGTTCACGTGTTTCACAACACGAACGTTTAAGGCAACTTTTCGAGAATGTTTTTATTACGCCTGCTGAATTAAGGAAATCAAACTGAAACGCCAATGAACATCACACACCGCAGGATAATATATTTAGGAGGGATTATCTTTTACGGCAGTACTTTTGTACTCGTCGACACGCAGCATCCACTGTTTTGCATAAACACGAATGAAATTCAAACAGTAACAAATTCATTTTGAACCTCTACACTGAAGTGAGAAAGAAAAAGGATAAGAAAAAAAAAAAAAGGTGAAAGGATCGGATCCTGGTTCTCCGACAGTGGATCATTTTACGTGTTTGACCAAGTGAGAAAGAGAAAGAGAGAGAGAGAGAGTGAATGAGCCCGGCCCTGTCCTCGTCGCACAAAAGTTTCGTCTCTCTTGGACGTATCTTATGGCAGAGAGCCGGGCTCGCCGACGCTATGCAAATCTCCCAGTATGGCTGAGTTTTATCCGAGTAATCTGCCGAGTGTAATTCGAAAACCCAACCGGCCAAGCAGCACGATGGAAACGTGACTGCGCGAGAATGAAACAACACGAGTGAGAGCGAGACAAGAAGAGAAAGGGGACAGACGGGGTCTGGTAATTAATGCGCTGTTAATCCACTATCTCTTATTGGCCAAGGGAGCGCGAGAGCGTACAATGAAAAGAAAAAAAAAAAAAAAAGAAAGAAAAAACAAGACGACGATTTTACATGTCAGCCTGAGGGACGTTCGAGAGAAAGAGAGCGATTCGCCAGAATTAATGCAATTAATCTGGCAAACATTTTTACAAAGGACACTCTTACAGAAATTTAAAACAAACGCCAATTCATTTCACATTAACTGCATAACTGATTGCAAATGTTACCAATCAGGAGATTTCAATTTCATTGTAAAATTCAATTTGCCTTACGACGAAGGGAAACAGAAAATGGACAGAGTAGAAATTTTAACGTTACTTCAATCGCATGAGGATACCTGATCAAAGACTTATTTGGAATGTGATTCTTTGTCTGAAGTATCATCTCCGGGTTATCTGACCATGACCCAAAAATACGTACGATAAAATACCTTTACGTTCGACCGGTTTGATCAAGTTCATTAAAATTTCTATTCGAAATAGAAAGGAAAAAAAAAAAAAAAAAAAATGGAGAAGCGTTCCTAAGAAGCTTTTCACAGATTTTCATTCGGCTCTGAATCCCATGGTGGTCTAAAAACAAATGAAATCCGAAAGATACGAATGACAAGCGTCAGTTTTTTGAAGTAGCTTTCAATTAAACGCACTCCATTAAAATCGTTGGCTAATGACAGTCATTTATGTAACAGTCGCTTTGGCGCAGCGCGAAGAAAGCGATTAGCGGCCATTACAGCAATCCCCATTACAGTCATCGAAATTATTCTTCGAGCTGGCTGCGTGCTTTGAAACTATTCATAAAGTAAATTGCGGCTCTTTATGCGACTGACCTCTAAGAGCCGCAAAATAGTTTCCGGTATTATTCCTTTATGACCAACGATCGGCCGATCGACAAATGTGTTTCGCGAGCATGCGCCGCGTTTCCCATTATAACGAAGCCCAAACAAAAAAGTACTCGTTTCCAGGCCGCTACTCGATTGACAGAAAGTAATTGGCCAGTTTATCTGGACAGTTACGAGATAACTGCGCCGTCATCCATTATTCATTTTGTGCCCGTGCCGATAAAACGAACAATTTTCAATAGTCCTGCGCGTAAGTCCACTTCGCTTACTGTTTATAACGTTCACGAAAACACGGAAACAGAAAGCACCGCGCGTCACACGCGATTACAACGGTCACCGTTGTAAGACTTAGTATCGTCCCAGAAGCGTTGCGTCACGTCCGAATAAAAGTTCTCAAAGCAAATCAATCTTGAGATCAAACAGGTGTCCGAAACTCTTGGAAGTTGAGTCGGTTACCTTAACGACTTTTCGTAGGCCGTTTGGTCGCCCTTGCTTTGTTTCCGCGGCGAGTACAAATGACATTAGGGCGACACACAATTTTGAGGCGAAGCGCGCTCGGACTTTCCCATTCTCCGTCAATAAATATTTCATCTTGGTTCATGAATAAGTTGATATTTAACGAAACCAGGAGGCGAACCAATTTTTTATGTCTCACGTTCGAATAACCGGAGGTCTTTTCCCGGCGACGTTTTATCGTGGTTCACACTTGGGACTACTTCAATGGAATTTCATAATTAAAAGGAGTCACCGGACGACGAGGCTCTAGACAATGGTGTATTTGTCGAGGGTCACCTCGCACCATCATGACGTTTGCCGGAATTTAAATGCCTCCGAGCGTATACTCCGTTCGCCGGTACACTATTTATAACCTACCAAAATGTGACGCAACCCAGTCTAGGACCACACGTGGGAATACAATTCTTGTAGTAAAACGTCGTGTTGCATTCCTCGAGCTATTCTCGTATCAGGACATGCTAATGTGACGTGGGCGTGGACCTTCTGACTGTATTTGCAACGTCAATAATGTTCGCAGCCAGTTTTGGACTGGACAACTCGATAATGAAACTCAACCGGGATTATTAAAGTATACGTTACCAAAATGTCGTACGTTTAAATTCCAAATAAAATACAATAGATTGGAATTCAAATCAAACGAATTTAGTTAGGAGAGCATCACGCGAGAATCGCGAAAATTTTTACGCGATTATCGAAGAACCTTAATAGAGAATCCATGTCGATTTATCAATTACGTTGGCATCGCGATTGGAATGATTGCGTTCGCGTGACTGTGCGTGATACAAACTGCCTGGGTCTATGTCAGGCACTGGTATAATGCATTACGTAACTTGCCTTAGGAATCGAAATAAAAACACGACAAGGGGTGCCTTCCGTGCACCGCCGCCTTCCTTCACGTGACCAAAAATCGTTAAAACTTTTCGTACGGCGATTCCGTGTATGATAATGTTTAAAACAAACTACCGAGAAACATGTCCTCGAAAGAGAAACACCTCCGCGGTGTTGCCCGAAAACTTTTCGGAAATATTTCACCAAGTAAATTCGCGGAGTTTTCATAAATAAGAAATAATGTTTATTTAAAAGCCGTTATCGCAATAACGTTGCTTTAATGGTGGCATATTAAAATGACGATAAAGTTGTTAAAATGATTGGTGTTGGAGGCGTTTTATTTAGTAGCCTTAGCATCGAGTAAAATCGCGAACGATGATTCGTTGGTAATTAAGTTAATAAGCTGTAAGATTTAATTTACCTCCGCATTCATTTCTGTTAAGCTGGCGAGAAAGCATTGAATCTAACCGGGGAGGCTATACGCGCCACTGTGAGCTTAACCAGAAGGAGAACTGAACCACCTTAAAATCTGCAGTTACGAAGCTAAACTTCCAAACGAATCATTGTTCGTGATTATTTCCAGACACGAATTGCCAAACTACCGAAAATTCAATTCATTCCTGCGCATTTGTACGATCTCAACCGTACTTCGGAACATTTTAAAAACCACAATAAAACGCGTAACAACGAAACGCATCAAATCAAAAGAAAAACAAAAAAATAACACAATCTGGTTTTTAAAGATTCTCTTTAACAATCATACGAAGCTCATCTAATCATAACCAGATACCGTCACTGAAATAATCACGAAGGATTGATTGCTATATTTGAGAATGCAGAAAGCAACGCGAACATTCTAGATGAAATAGAGGATCGTCGTGTATTCGTAATTACGACAAGTACGAGTCGACCATCAGCCAATGATGCACCGACTCATTTCACAAATGACCATAATTTGCTGGAGCCGTTTGCCGAGAAACGCAATGGCGTAACGTTTGTCATGCCAACCATTCATCTGGCAGGTACGAAAGTTTCGGAATTAGAGTCTCGAGATTCAAGTGACCACGTGTGCTTTGACTGGTGCAAATGGAGTTCGCGTGTTTATATCATCGTGTCGCATAATTCAGCCAATGTGTGCCCAGAAACCGAGGCAAGACGGAGCCCAGGAGGAAGAATGGCCGGGGTAAAGGGGAAGGGTAAAATCGATAGCACGTGACAGCATATAGGCACATACCAAACTGACCACAGAATGGCATCTCCATAGTTCTGGGGATATCCAAAGGCCCGCCGCCGCCCACCCGGACGCACTGGCACCGACCTCTGCGAGTGAACTTTCATCTGCACCCTCTTGTGGGAAGCAAGCGTTCACCTACGTTCTATAACAGGAACATGAATTGCGGCTAATGCTATCCGCCCGTAAATTACGCAGATACGATAAACGCCTCTCTGCGTAGTCCGATCCGTTAGGATATGCGGATCACACCGATACACGTACGAAGCGCACACGAAGGAAACGTTGCACAATGTAAAAGATTTCATAAGCGCGAAATAAATTTCTATGCCATCTCGCGATGACACGATTCCCAATATACCGAGATCACATTAGTTTGGATAAAGTTCAAACTAGCATTACCAATAGATAGCGTAATTTCCCGAGCCATTTCATATTTTATCGCGGTCTTAAATTAATCAATATCACTCGTATAAATTATATAACGCGCCAAATGTCAATACGACTGTTTTACTTCGATACATCTTAATATGGTAATAGAATGTAAATAACGTTTGATTTAGTACAGAGCAAAACAATAATCCTCTCGCAATGTACAAGGCAGTAATGAATGTCAAGTTGTCTCCCATGAGGTCATAGCGCAATTTTGCCTCTCAACGAATTATACCGTAATGATAATAAAACGACGCGCCTGGGAAGATCACGAGCGAGAACACTTTCAGGCAAATTTTTTCGTCGTGAAATATGAAATGATTTGTTTTTTGTTTTTTTCTTTTTTCTTTTTTGCTAAAGATACTAAATGGAGGAAGATACCGAGGTATTTCTGAGTCAAGTTACGTGGCTGTCAATCTTATTTGCGTAAAGACGTCTTAAACGATATTCAAACAGCGCAGTGTCTGGCGGATGACGTCGGTATTATTCGACTTCATGAATACGGAGTACCAAGTTTTACATCTGCTGACTGATTTTATTGAAAATTTGATTGTACACAAAAGAGTTGCTAGTATGTCAAAGAGGTTTGAAAAGAATGGCGAATGACCGGAGACAAGGGTATGTAATACATTCCTCTTTCCATCGGTCGAGCCATAGTAATGGAAATTTTATTGTTGCGTCTGTTACGAGGCTGTATTTTGCTCACTGTTAGTGACTGTCGAGTTGTACCGTAAAATTCAATATAAGTTTACATAAAGACATGAGCTCGTACAGCGATAAAATAGGCACTGCATTATCCTCTGACACGGTTTTCAAACCACGAACGTTCGATGAAAAAAATGCCAAGTAAACAAACGATTGATTTTCTTCCTTGACACAACTCCCAACGAGCAAATAAAAAAAAAAACAAATCCACGTTCAACTTGTTTCACGTTAATCGATCTCCCGCGGAAAAAATAACACGTCACAATCACTTGTCCGCTTTTTTTTTTGCAGATGCAACGATTTGCACACGCAAAAGAGATTATCGTGATTTTTCGAGCACGATTTCCAGTTCGTACTTAATTGTTTGTCGACGTTTTGCTTTTATTTGGCAGCGTCCGTGTGTTACAAAAGTCGCGGTTTCTTTTTGGTAAGAGCGTTAATGCCGCACAAAAACTCCCCATGAAATTCAAGATAAGAGAATTCTGGTGGCTCGAATCGGGAGTTCCGTTGCGACCGTATTTTGGTAACGCTGACCGACGGACGACAGGTGCAGAAGCCAGCTGCTAACTATGCTTCTTGTGTCTGTCAATGTGGAACGACTTTTTGGATTCCACACCTATGCGCGTCCGTCAGCAATGGCCAACGTCTTTCGCTCGGTCTATGCAGTTCCGAATGAAAGGGAAATCAAGCGACCGCACTTTCTGCGCTACAGCTTCTTCCCCGTCAAACACTTCATATTTAAATGCGAGCTGCGCGATGTACTGTTCGCGACACAATAAACCGACTCTTTGAAAAATGCATATAAAAATTTACCACACCGCGTAACACAAAACGTAACGTAACGAATTATTTTGGAAAAATAAAAAGAAACTTTGAATAAGTCTCGCAGTCGCATTATCTCGACGTTCCAAAGAATTGGGAAACGTTTTGAAAAATAAAATTGATGGCGTTTAAATGGGTAAAAAAAAAAAAAAAAAAAAGTTCCTTGGTCGTATAAAGTGCGAAGGGTATATTTACACGTTTATTCGGAACGTTATCGTTTCGCACGGTGTAATGGACTATCGCCGTCGCAATTGCGAGCGAATCGGAAATCACGAGAAATAAAAAGTGAGCCAAACAGAGTGGGGGACAGAAATAGGCGAATCTCGACTAGAAAAGAGTTTGGCGAGCTCGGACAGAAAGGAATTCCAATCGGCGATCGAGCGTAACGAGCCGATAAAACAAGTCGGCTTTTCGTTGCTGCGACATCTGCTAGTCCCGCCGGAGGACAAAGAAAAAGTGACACTCCTCTGTGTTAAATACCCTAACGTCTGGTATCGCGTATTGTCGAATTAATTTTTAAGTTTGAACGCGAAAGAAAATGGCTCACGAGCGATTCTAAATGGCGGTGAATTATCACGACGTTTCGTCAAGATTTGGACAGTCGTTAAATAAAATCACGACTTCATCAATGAATTGCCACCCAGCTTTTTGCAGCTGTAAAACTGATACGCAGTATTTCGTTCCTTCATTAAGTTCCTAGCAACTGAATATAAACAGCACTTTTACTGCGATTCATTCGTTAAAATGCTTGTTAAACGAGTAGTAAATACGGACTTGTTTATATTTTTTGCGTTTACGACGATTCAGTCGCACGCGGCGCTTAGCAAATGACTCTCTCGTTTGACGGTGAAAAATTGTCCGCGACAAACTGTGACAATAAAAATAACGGGCCAATTGCGGGGCTACAAATTTTCGTAACTCCGCGATCTCGAAGACAAACAACGGGCTTTGATTGCTTTCCCTAAGTTCGCCTCTTCAAAATTGAAATGGCCTGTAAAAACTGTCTTCTATTCATAAAATTGTTCATGAAATAAACACGAAAATTGATTACACGAGTACTTAAAATAAGCGCGTACCTTCAATTTAATACAATTCACAGGATCGTATTTCAAAAGATTCAGTGTCGGATTAATTAAAAACGATTCAAACTAATTTTTATCAGTCCAAACTGTTTGCGAAAATTGCATTACTTAAAAAAAAAAAAAGAGAGAAAGATTTTTCTCGTGTACTCTTTTCTTTTTCGTTGTTAGTTGCGCGAAAGAGTTTTTTACGTAATTTTTGCGAGTAATGTATCTTTCCATGGGAAAAGATAACCACGGCCGGAACTCGTTTCCAGAGCCAACGCGATCTGGTATCTGCTATCTGTATGCAAACGCGGCAAATACGTCGAGTTGACACCGAGGCGGTCAAGATAACGCCTTTAATGTCTCTCGTAGTTGAGCTTCGCCGAGGCATGACGAAGCGTGATATTTTCGAAATGGGTTCGAAGACGACGGAAAATGAAAGAACGAACTGCACGACTCTTTATACGCGGTTTACATCGGGGACGATTATTTTCTACGAGCCCTAAAAATAATAGCTATAAAATTCTTTATAAGCCTCGATAGCGATACAGTCGTTTCGCGAATTGTCTTTTCTTCTTTTGAAGAAGAGGAGATGAGTCGAAGACACAAGAAGGAGGGGAAAAGGGAAAAACAAGATTGTTATGAGTCATTGGAACTTTCTATTTCTGCTTGACGAAATAATTAACGCATGAGTGCGATGTGCAGAAAGCGATACTTCTGCAGAAAGGTTTGGAGACATTTATAGTATTGCAAAGAAAGAGACGGTTGTTAACGACCGGATATTTATCGATTGAATATTCTCGTCTGTTTCAGTCATATCTAATCATAAAGTACAAAGTGTTTATGTCGTGCTGGCTGATTCATGAGGATGAACAGAGCCGGAACAACAGTTGTGCGACAATCATGTTGAAAGCCAATGACATCTAGTCCACTCGCCGGATGAATTATACGTACGTTTATAATCACGAAATAGAAAGCTTAGTTTCGTTTAACAACGCTGAACCTACGTAATCTGTCCGGATTGAAAAGTTTAAATAGAATAGTGATATTATGATGAATTTCATTGTAGAATAATTTGCAACATTTCATAGTAATAATGAATAGTTACTATTAATATCTGAATTTCGTCTGAAATACTTTCCTCTGAAAATAGATGACAAATTGCAATTGATGTATATAAAGTTTTAAACGTTGTTTTTCAATCAATTCTAACAATAGATTTCAAATTTTTCTCTTTTTAATGAACTTATTGAAAATAACTTTAATTAGTAATTGAGGACGTTTTAATTGAAGCGCAACTTAATCAGCACTTCATAAAACAGATTGGGAAAAATCTTAGTCGAGACTTAATTACGGAAAAACATTTGGTGAAATGAATATTCGACGGAATTATCCCTAGCGGAAAAAGTTCATTCCGTCGATAATTGCATTATCACGCATCAGGGACATTTTCGTAACAACGATAAGAAGAAAACACGTCGCTCGTTTCTGCAAAGAAGCTGCAGTGAAGTTGCCGACCGCTTTCCCGGGAGGATTGCCGCCGCTACGTTCTCATTTATTTTTCGCGTCAAGGAAAGGAGTCGCGACGAGATGACGCCTCGCGCTCTACGTCACTTGTGGGAAGATTCCAGCTTCTAATGCGTTTCATCCCTCGAGCAACAGAACCGCACTTTAGTTACATTTGTCCTCAAAGCGTTCTTCCAATTGCCACTTTTAGGAAAAGAAGACAGTAATGAAAAAGCAAATTTCTTTTAAAAAATAAAAAAAACAAAAAGTAATAAAATAATTTAGAACATTATTTCCGCGAAATAGAATAGACGAAAGAGAGAATTATTGTCTTAGTAAAATTTCGACAAATTTCACGTTCGAGTTATGCACAAAGAGTTGGTTATAACGGCCATAGAAATTCATTTAATATCGACTGCATAATGGGAGCATCGTAGCCAATGATTTGCCCATATTTGCCCGTAGCAACTGAGCAGCGTTCGTATACGCATTTCACAACTGTCCCTCTTCCTTTGTATCTTCCCACGCTTTGCACCCAATGATCCCTTTCTCTGACTCCTACTAACAAATCGCGTAAGATGATATCGTTCGCGTGTGCAAAAAAAAAAATGGTCTATCGCGGATCGAATGCCGATAAACAAATTTGTCATTTCACAACAACAGCCATTTATCTGCGCTGGCACATTCCTGGTTCTTCTATTCTTTTTTTTTTTTTTTCTCATGTTCATTTGCAACAATCCGCTGTATCAAATTATCAAAAAAAGAAAAATTGAAGACCGATATCGCTGAACATTTACCGATTAACGATACCGCGACTCGATATTCATTTATTTTTTCCTCCCGTCGATAATACTTTTTGAAGCTCGTTAAGCGAGTGATGCGAATTGAATATGAATGCACGAAATTATGCAAAAAGAAATGTGCCTGCGCTCGAAAATTTACCACCCACGTAATGTTATAAGCACTGGAATTATGAATCATATTCATACACGACCCACGTAAAGAATATTCACGAGATAACCATTCGTTATTTGTACACGGACGGCAATTTCTACTTCAGGTTTTTAGTCTCCTATCAATTATTAATGTCTTATTGAGAAAGACGTTCCCGCGATAATTCACGAATGAAACTCATTTATTCGCGCGTAATCTGCTTAGCGTGAATGGTGCATTAATTATTTCACGGTATAAGTGAAAATAATGTAAATGCAAATTGACAAACAATTGTGCGATTTGTTTTTTGAAATATCCTGAAGTGGTATTACGGCTAAACACGTTGGAACGCTTTCAAGAGCAGGTCGAAAGATCCCGGAAAAGAGAAGAAAAACGACTTCCGTGTATCGAGGAGTTGGGATAAAGTCAAGATAAATAGCTCTGTAATGATGCCGGACGTTAATAAGCGAATTACTCTGGTATCAATTGTTTTCAAATGGCAAAACGAATGGGTGTGTTTATGAACATTTTTCAACGTCTACGAAACAAAATTTCTATAAGATTTCGAAATGAAAAATAAAAAGGTCGTAAACAATTCACAGGACTGACGAAATATGATATATTTTTGAATAGCAGATCGGTAAAAAATGAGGTTACGTGAAAGTTGTTTTGGTTCGACGACGCGTCGTGTATTTGGCGCGATTTTACCAGACTCTTGCTTTTGACATCATCATCCTAGATTCAATCGTTGCTGATGTGACGTAAAACAACGATCGCTTTGAGACTCGAGACGTCGGGAGCCGTCTCGGGATATCGATTGCAACGGATATAGGCCGACTTACGTCGCGGCCGTACAATATCATATTTTGTACGTTCTGATTCTGATTTATCCTCAACGAAACAATCGATGGTTATAACAAAGGTCGCGACTATTTGGTCGCAATTATTGTCATCGTACACAAACTTACTTTGTACGACTCTGCCACGTAATTACGTAACAACTTCCACCTTTTACTGCCAAGCTTTATTATAAAATCAGTTATCAGTTTGTTATATCAATTTTCCAATACCAGTCTTTCAACTTTAAAATGCCTTTAAGGGATTTCTATAAATGGCTTTAAAAGATTCAACACAAATAGGTGTTGATAAAGGTAAAAATGTTTTTTTTTTTTTCTAAAATTTAAATAAATATGAATTTAAACATTGATAAACGGTTCAGCCATTTAAAATCAGAAAATGATTTATTGCAGACGTTGTCGAAAGCTTTGTGTTCTCGAATTTAGAAGATTTTAGAAGGCAGTGGA
>JABFQA010000697.1:0-17519 GCA_022817065.1 Probaryconus sp. ZL-2020 | reverse complement strand
TTCGTTTAAAAATAATCACAAAAAAAAAAAAAAAAAAAGAGACAAATATTTACCAATTGTAGAATCAATAAACACATCTATCAATTATAATTTTATTGCCATATAAGCATAATTTTGTTGTTATTCTATAATCATTCATGATTATACACAAAAACATGAAACTTAAAAACACATTTTCATATAAACTTCTTTTAATTAACGAAACGACAAAGTAGGAAGCAATTCAAAGTTCAAAACGTTATTAAAAGTATGTCAATTATACTTAAAATAAATTTAAAAATATAAAATAGAAAAAATGAGAATAACATATGGAATACAAAAAAAATATTCCATCGAAGTGTAATTAAACTTTAAATTACAAAATCAACCAACAAAGCTCCGAAACAACAAAATCCCACTGAAATATTCAAAAAGAAACTTTAAGTTCCCTAAAACTACACCCCTGATCCCAGCAAAAAAAAAAAACAGTACGAGAAACAGACAAGAATAACATTTCACCTAATCAAAGCTAACAGACCACCCTCCTCCGAGAAGCACTTTAAAAAAAGTCGAAAGAAAAGAGAGAGAGAGAGAGAGAAAAAAAGAGCCAACTTCGAGGAACCATGAAAATCCGTCCCTGAACTCAGAGACAAAAAGTCCAACTAAGAAGCGTATAAATTGAACAGCGAGAGGAAAGGAGGTCCAGTGATTGGCGGATTTCCCCCACTTCGCCTGTCAAAAATCAGGCCTGAAAAATCACCCGCCAGGTTTTGGTGGCATGAAAGCTCTCGGCGGAACAAAGCTCGAAACACGCAAAGCCACTTACTTCGCGTCGGGCGACACTACGGTGTCGCCGCACAACATGGAGTTCCTTGGAACGGCGAGCAAGCGGTGCTCGCGCATCGGTCGGCCAGGGCTCGGGTCGCTGCCTGGACGAGGGGTACTTAGCGATGAAAATTTCGTTTCTGCGGGACCGTCTGGCACGTCACTCTCGTTGCCACGCACTGTCGTGAAAGTCACCCAGAGCAGTCGTTTTCTCTCCTTCCGTCCTCGTTGCTCGCGCACGCGACTCTCTTTGTCTGACACACACGCGGGCTCTTTAATCCGCGCAACCAGCAGCAAGGACGGAGGCGGACTGATAACGATGACTGGCTCGGAGAACACGCTTCTGCATGGCAAGGTGCGCCGCTCGGCCAGATGCGCGCCCGCTCTACGCACCAATCACGTGACGAACGTGTAACACGTGGTTTCAAGGAAATTTTTAAAGGACATTTAAATTCCACCCCGCGACTCCCCTTCGGAGTCGAGCCGGTCAACACTTCACTCTATGCCACTGCTGGCTTCACCTTAGTCGACGGTAATCTACGTACAGACAAAGACAGTTCAAACTCTACGCTGATAAGGTTGTGTTCCGAAGGTCCCAGGTTTCTGGTCGATTGGTTGATCAGACGCACGAGAAATTAAGAACTCAATGAAACTGTTATTAAACTGCGTGTGGTTTTGATTTTTTGTTTTGGCTGAATAAATACCTAGACGAAGTAAAACTTCAATGCCATGTGATGTGGTCAATATCATGGTCACTTTTATATTCGAAGAAGATTTTCTTTTGTACCTGGAGAAAGTGCTGTTATTTATTTGGTAGTAGAGAACAAAGGCACATTCGAATTCCTTATGTAGATAAGGTGATTTTAAAATTTCAGTTGTTGAAATAGCGATACGTAGAGTTTGTCCAAAGTAGATAATATTGGTGCAATGAAACTGTGTACAAGAGATCTTTTATGGATCTACCAAATTCACATTGAGAGGAGTGAAATTTCTTTAGCCTTGGAATAAACTCATAGAGATCTGTGTTGATTTCATAGACACGAGGAGAATTATCTTTCCGAGTGATCTTGTTATGACCTACAAAGAAAAAAATTATGAATTTATTTATTTAAAGTCAGGTTCCTTATAAATGTATGTTATGTTCAAAATTGAAACCATAAGATGCTTTATGTGAAAATTAAATATTAAGAGATGCCAGCTTTCATTTGATGCTAATCCAAAGTCTATTCTATTTCCGTTAGGTATTTGTTTCGTATAAAATAAATCAGCTTCACCACAGTCAGTAATCTTAATTTTAAATCAACCTGAAATCAAAAAAGATTCTAGCATCAACCTTCTATTACAAAAGAAATTCATCACATCAAAGAATTCTATTCCCGCCATACACGAAATCCTAACGAAATCAATTAAAAACCCAACAACAATCCCATTCCCCTCATCTCATAACAGAACTATCAAAAACCTATTTCCTCCCCCAAATTTATCATGCCCTAAAGAACCCTTTCAAACTTCGCGCTTTTGATCCGATTCCTCTTTGCGATTGGTCTACTTGTTTAAAGAGCGCCACCATGCGCGAGAGCTCCACCTTGGCATTTCCAGCACGACGACGACGTCGGTCCAATGTTTTCGCAATGGCGATCACGGTCCGCCTGTTGGCTCTCGTGACGAAGAGAGGCTGCAAGAAGAAAGGAGACAGATATCTCACAAAAGAGAGAACGAGAGAGAGAGCGAGAGAGCTAGAACTCAGAGGGAGGAGGGAGAGAGGAAGTATACCGATCCAAGAGACACGATTACCGCGCGGCGATTACTTTCGCGGGCGTTGTCGATCAGGGAAGCGAGTCGCGGCCCCAGGAGAGTCAATTGTAAAATAAGGACGACTTTTTGCGAGCGACTTGCGTCCTCCTCTAAGGATACGGTTTTTACGGGTTGCCCCGCTCTCGCTCCGTTCCCCCTTTCGCTCATTACACTATACAGTGTGCTTTCTTGAAGCAGCTCGAACGTCGCGCTCCGAAAACGGATAAATTGGGAGTGAAGAACCCGTGGCTAGGAAGGGGCAGGGGTGTACCGTTAGAGGGGGCGACTTTTTTATCCCTTTTTTAACGAGGGAATTTACTTGCCAGCAGTTTACGCGCTCTCCTCCGGTACAACACGTTTTCCAATGCCTGTACGTATGGATTAAGGGGAAACGTGTTTGAGCATGTGTTGTAGGTACTAATTGCATTTAGAAAATGCTTTAGTGAATTTACTTTGAGGCTTATATAATTTTCGTATAAATATTTTACAAATAAACGGATGGATAATAAGTAACGTATATGTCGTTACTTTGTTGGGAATGAAATTATAAAACTGCAAAGATAAATTAACGAAGCCTACAATATTAATAATCCAACATTCGACGATACTCCATGCCACAGAAACTACAACAATGACGATTATTGGTTCTTCAATTATTACAAAAAAAAACTTTTTTCTTGATAATATTATAAACTTAGTAACCACACGGAATGGAAAACAATTACCATGCGTGTAAAGAATATTCATAAAACCCTTTTGAATGCACAATAAATTACAAACAACGCAGCTGTTTGACATTTCAGCAAATAATTCATTTTACATCAATGGCAATCTCCCACGCAATAAGGAGGGCTAAAGCCGCTAGTTATGACACCATGACCCATTTTAAATGCCTTCCATTCATGCAGTTCTCCACTTCAAATTCACGCCCACGCGTTCCTAACACTTGTTCGCGAATAAATAGAAAATAGAAGCAATTTTTAACAATTAGAGTCGAATAGAGAATAGCGGATTCAACGAAGGGGTGCCTGAAATTGAAGACACGGCTCTGACTATTAGCGCGATGGCGCCACGAGTAAGTCAGTACATGCGCGCGATCAGGCAACAACGGCGTGTGCCATCCTCACCGTGCATTGGCTCGCGAGTAATCAGCGGAGAAGATCAACCGAGGCAACAATGATAATGCCAGACTACAAGTTGGGCGACTTGCAAAGCTTGGATTGTTAGATCTGTCTGATTGCAAGACGTTCACGAACGTCACAAATCAACATTCGTTGCTACCAGACTTTTTAGCACTTGTTACAATTTGATTTAAATAGGCCTGCGAAATTTCCAACGATGATTTGCAAGATGTCTTGATTCAATGAATGATCTTCGGTAAAGCATATAGTTAGAAATAATCAGCATGAAAATATCTCCAGAAATAGGCATTATGAATCCTTGAAATTGGTCTTCATCAAAGAAAGAATCCTGAGCAACAAGTTCACCAAGCATTTGGAAATGATCATCAATAATGAATCCCTGGAGAGGATCCTCACCATAAAATCTGGAAATAAAATTATCATCAGAATTCTTTTTAAAAGATGTTTTGTTTTTTTTTTTTCTATCAGTGAATTGCCTCTGACATTGTATTTAAAATTAGAAGAAGTTAATTAAAACATAAAAAGTGATTGGAAAGTTTTATTGCAATTCAATAATTAAGACCTTACTTCTACTCAAACCATACTTTTTACGTCGAATTGAAGTTTAAAGTGTCAAGTACAGAGAATTTAAAAAACTTAATATTACAATGTTTCCAATTTCATTTAAAACTATTACAATCAACGGCTGCTACAACATTTTCCTATTTTTATTACAAACTTTCTAATCACTTTTACTACATTTTTCATTTCGACTACAACATTAATCATTGTCAAGATAGCATCCATAAAAAATGCCAATTCTTCAACGCTGGATCTCAACTCAATCTAAAAATCCATTCGAAAGCGATCAACAAAATATAACAAACTAATAACAATAATAATAAAAAAAAAAAAAGTCGCACATTTATAATTGATAATCCCAGGAGAAGTAACGGAACGTGCGTTTCATGAACTGTAAATTTTCCCGAGAATAGTTTTCTTTGTCCACACTAAGACACGCGCGAGTCTTTTGTGTTAAATTGATAAAGCAAAGCAATAATTTAGAGTGGACGCATTTAGAGGTTACGCGCACCACGTGTCGACGAGAGGAAAAGAAAAAAAACCTAGAGAGAGAAAAGACGAGGACGAAGAGATTATAAATTGAATTGAAGCCAATAGATGACATGAAAAAGGACACCGAACAGAATGCGCCGTCGTTGGGCGCATGCGCCTATCATTTGAATCCAAATCTATGACGTGCTTGCGATTTTATATCCCACCAGCTCATTAACTTCAAGAAATCATTGTCGTGCTTTTAATATGAAAAAAAAACTACAGACAGAACACAAACAATTAATTACCAAGTATAAATTTAAATAAACATTCCCTGTTCGCTGTTTCTGCATCTATGTGCTTTATAAATTTCTGAGAAACGTTCAAAATACATTCTTTCAACGTCATATAAACTTGTCGAACAATTGGTAATGATACCAATCCAATAAAATTCCAATTGCAATTTGAAATGGCAAAGAGAATTGTGCGAAGATGCTTAAATAATGTTCGAATAATGTTTCCATGAGATTGGATGTTATTTATAAGTTGCTGTCCTTGTTGTAATGATCTAATTAGTATGAGTGTCCACATAAACGCTGATACAAATGAATTTGAATACAATAAGTATTGTAAATAAAGAAGAAAAAGTTAAATTTATGAATGAACAACATGAGAGTGAAGAAAAAAAAAAAAAAACAAGTTTAGTGAATCATTTGTGAATACGATTATGAATGTGTGGCGACTTATCTCACAAATATTGTAAAGGAGGAACAAAGGTGCAGATATCGATGCAATATGTATTGGGCAATCGAATGTAATGTGAAAAGGACGGCCTATTGCATTATGTGCAGGTATTGAGTAGGATTGTAGTGTGCTCGTAATGCAAGTCAGGTACAGCTGCGTCCCATAACACCTGCCATCGTTTTCCCACCATTGAGCATTTCGCGTGTTCGAGGGTACCATTAAAAATGGAATTTTGAAATCTGATCGATGCCATTTCTTTGAGCTTTATTATGTTAATGCGACTGTTTCGGTTTAAGTGAGTACCGCTTCTTTGTTACTTCGAGAGCTCACTGTACCATTTTCTGTTATTATGCGGTTATATTAAAACACTTCATTGTGTTAAACGAGCCATCGAAAATACATGAAACAAAACCTACAACAAACATACGATATTAGACAGTGTCAAATTAAATAGCTTGCTCAAAAAAATCAACGTTTAAAATTTGACTTCCTTAATGTTCTGTTACTGCTTTATCTTAATGACAAAGTACTAATTACCATTTGTGTTCTTAAATAAAAAAAAAAATGAACGATTTACTACTCAATAAAGTTCTTCTCCTTCGAATCCCTCAAGAAAGCTTGATTTCTAGCCTCGAGATTCTTTTTACTAGCAGAAACGTCAACGTTCCAATTATATACAAATCATTCGTAGACAAACCCTTGACCCAAAATCTCGACGCAGCTTATCACCTTCCGGCGAGAAGCGAGAGCGTGAGAATGCCCTTAAATTTGTCGCAAAATATTCAAACAACGTCCAAGTAATTATTCATAAACCAATCTGCATAATAAGAAAATCAAACCTCATTCGCTGTAGCAACAATTGTCATTGTAATACTTCTATCAATTCTGAATAACACGATTAAAATCGTGTGTACAAATAAAGATTTTTGTATTTACGAACTTCCAATCGGTTGTCCAATCGGTTGACATTGTAAGTTTAAGGCAAACTTTGTTTTGGATTCAAGGCTATTAACGTGTTTGTTATCATCATGGAATTTCAAATAGAACAATGTGCCATAAATTGCAATTTCACACTTGAAAAAATACCAAAGTAAAATTACTTTGCATTATTTTAATCTGCAAACAAATTGATAATTAGAAATTGATTCGTGAATATAAAACGGATAACTTTAAGGTTAAGTTATTACAACAACAGAAATTACAAGTACCTGAGACAAAACATTTTAAAATGCTCCTTTAAATTAAAACCTGCAGGATATTTATAATAAATGCAGTAATATAAATTAATCCACACAACAACCACGTTCATAATTTTTATATAATAAATTAGAGCAATTAACGCACCTTACTTGCACTGCCAATAATCACTTATTCCGCCATATTTGTTGCTCTTGCAATCGTCAGTAGTTTCTGATAAACCGAATACTCGTCAAAATTATAATAATAAAATGATATAAATTGATTAACAAAGGTATAAACAAAAATAATAAATGTACATATAACTTAAAAAAAAAAAAAAAGAAAAAATAATTTAACAATAAGTTTTAATAAAATAATTGCATAAGTGAACGGACAAACGGTGGGGAAATGTAAAGATAAAGATACACTACAGTAATGCACTGGGTTGGCCGAGTGAAAATCACAAAATGAACCTGCATGGAAATTTGAAATTATGTTTGTAGACAAAGAACACCTCGACCTTGCCTGGTGTGAACTGAATAAAAATATTTGTGCGAACGTTTTGTTTTTGAACGCGTTAGTAAATGGGATAACAACTTGTCTCGTTTGAATTGTTCGTGCTTTTCATTTAAAAAGAAATTATTTAATTGTTAATCTTACGCCATTTCTTTTGAATTGCGCTTTTTTTAACTCTCCATTTTCTGTTCCAACTCACAGATGAACAAAAAAAAAAAAAAAAAACTGCTAAAGAACTCTTTGAAATGTCAGCACTTGCTTTAGCTTATTGTTTAAATAGGAATAAAGTGCAATTAAAAGCCGAAAGAGCACGTCATGAATAGCATTAAAGTTGCGTGACTCGTATTTGGCACGCGGAACAATATCCTTGTCCGAGCTTTAATTAACGAAACGACAAAGCGGAGCCCGAAATCGACGCGTTTCGACGATTCGGTGAAAACTTGCGAGAGCGAACCGAGAGAAGTCAGTGACTCAGCTCAGCGAGCTCGACACGTCGCGCCGAGTTTCAACGCACTCTCTTCTTTATTCGCGGGTACGTTACCGCGTTACGTACGTAAGCCCCGCATTTACGTTCATTCGTACCTTGACTTCGAGCCTAAACAAGGCAGCTTTGTCCGCGAGCCAGCTGCAAAACAATGACGATCTCGTTTTGTTTCGACCACTTTTTTTTTTTTCTCCGCCTCTCATTTTACCAGTATTACTGCTTATCAAGTTTTCTCAGCCTCATTTGTCGACTGAAATTTCATGAAATTTCATTCGCAACAATTTCACATTCAAATAAATGGCCATCACTTTTTAAATCCAAAAACCCATCAGACGTGACATTTACAAATAATATCGTGGAATATTAAAGCATTCCTCGGAGAGGATCTTCAAAGATGATTTTTCTCAACATTTTTACTCACTCTATCATCTCTATTCAAAGTCTCTCTCTATTCTCTTGTAAGTTTTTCATGTTTTGTTTTCTAAAAGCGATGCCTCATGTTAATTCAAAGATGATTCGCAGTTTTACGATTTCCAATTTGAATATTTGAAAACATGCGCGTTAAAATGTTTTGATACCATCGTAACGTGTGTGCCTTCAATATTATTTTAACATCGGCAAAGGTGATAATTGCAAAACTAATTCATTTCTTAATTTTTAGAAAGTTTAATGTTCGTTTAGCATTTAATTATCGACGTTACATAATTCATAAGTAGAAAGAAGAACTTTTTAACGTTTTCCACACGATTTGGAATTTGCAATTATTTTTTTTTTTTTTTACGAACATTTACAAATTGAACGCAATAACAATGAAACTAAATTTCAATGGCGAATTTATAATAAAAACCACTATCTTGAAACGCCACGCGTTTTCTTTGCAATTCACTTAAATGTCAATTTTGTCCAAACGCAACAACTACTGTCGTATTGACACGTGCTAATGCTGCAACGTCTTGGATTAAAGAGAGACGTAGTAAAACGCCTTTGTTTACACAGCAAGAAGAAGGTCGATCTCTGTCGTCGGCGTTAGGAAAGAATTATTGCGGAGGCAGAAATCAGCGGCTCTGCCTACATAATAATTTTCACAAAAAACCGTGCTACAAAAAAAGAACACTCAATTTCAATTCTATTTTATTTGTCCAATGACGATTGCCAAATGATTTCCTTCAATAAAAATTTGTGAACCAACAACCCTCTGATAAAAAAAAAAAAAAAAAAAAAAAAAAAAATTCTCCAACCGGAAAATGAGTTTCAGGAAAAAAAATTATCTGAAGTTTATTAATGAATTACAAAACAACTTTCCTAAAGTTCTTTTTTAAACTATGGATCAATGATTTTCCATTCTGCATTGTCATTGAACTTTTGTGAAAAGTCTATGCGAATTGTGCATGAAATGAAGGAAAATCCGAGGTCGTTAACATCGAAAGTAACTTGCACTAGCAAACGCAGAGCAAGCGAGACAGGAGGAAAAAAAAAAAAAGAAGACATTTGAACAGGCAGCGCAAGTCCATGCGTGCGTGCGTCCTGTTACTATTATTTATCGCGTCGTACGAGCTCCACGAGTCGATTTAACGCTTTTGCAAGTCATCCTTTCTGTGCGTCCAATTGCCACATTCACAGAAAGGTACATAATTTTCTAAACACAAGACTTACGTTCATTTTCTTTTTCGTTCTCCGCTGCGAACAAAGGTTCTCCAGAAAAACAATTCTTTTCCTTCTAACAAAAATTTTGTTTTCTGATTCTCGTGAAATGTGTTTCATTAATTTTGTTTCGGCTGAAAGCAAAAAAGAAAAAAAAAATAATTATGTAAACTTCACGGAATACAATCTCCGCAAATTTCTGAATCGAATAAGTAAACTTTAAATTTTGGAATGTTATTTTATAATGAAGTTTTTGGGCTTCGGAAGAATGAGAATGAGAAAAGTGATTGGATAATTATATTGACGTCGCTCGCACCTTCGGAAATATAGTCCTCGACTGGGATTAGGCTCACAATAACGCTCGGCTACGGCATAAATTGATCATGATCTAGCCATAAATAACGACTTTGTCGTAAGCTTGAAAAATGAATGAATGCGAGCGCATTGCTGAGTAATTTCGTAGCTTAGTGCCGTACGCTTACTGCAGAATACAATTCCGCACTGCGCCCGCGCATTGACGCACTCTTGCTATTTCCTGGTTGCTTATCAGGTATTCTTTTTTATCCCTTTATGTAACAATTATGATATAACATAAGACCTATAAGAAATAAAGTTATTTTACATTACCAACCATTACGATCAGATATCGTTAATAACATAAAAACTCAGTAAACAAGAATAGACAAAATAGCCAATAATACAAAAGGGAGAATAGAAACTGTGTGAATTTCGCAACTTTCATTTTTGTTGTGGAAAAATAGAATATATTGTTTCAATAAAATATTTACAGTATAATTTTAATATTATTATTTTATAATGTATTTGAAGATATTAATATTATTCATTATTTACAGTTATTAATCAGCATCACTGTCATCCTCAATAACAACGTTAAAATTTGTGTCAAATAAATTCGACAGATTTTCCGCGGGTTTAATAATTTTTACTAAATATCTTGCGTGTGATAAGAAATAAATCGTTGCAGCTGTATGCGAGCAACATCCGATCGTCCTCCTGCCATTAGCGCACTCGCAACAATATCTTTTAATTCCAGCAAGTCTGTTGTCATTAGGTGTGTATTCAATAAATAAGCGATAAGTTTTCCTATTAATATGACGTGATTGTACTAATACTTTCAAAATGTTGCTATTATCTTTTAAGTACTGAAGTTGAAGATTTCCATTTTCGTCAATCATCTCTGCCAGATAGGATATTGCTTGCGATAATTGGTAGGTTCCAGTAAACAAGAGATGTAAATCGTGCTTTGTCAATTTTGGAAAATCTAGAATGTCTTGGGATGTAATGGTACGAAAAGGGATTTTTCGGCGCATCAAATTGTTTCTTTCGACTTCTTCGGACAATGTATTACATGTATTTTTATTATCCTTCATAAATTCCACAATTTGATCGCCACAATTTTCATCTGAATTTAATCTTTGGCAAAATTTATTACACAAAAATGCTGCAATTCGAACGTATATCTTTACTTTGTGAAGATGCTTGTTATCTAGTTTATGGTCAAGCAATTTATACCTCTGTTTCATTATTCCGTGGACTGCTTCAACCACCCAACGAAGTTTAGTCACAAAACGCGAATAATTTGACTCCTCGGTTGTCAACTGTGATCGTTTAGACTTTAACGCAGGCATTAAAACTTTATAACCTTTTTCTTCTAAAAACGGTTTCACATCACGAAATCCGCGATCGAGAATGAAAATATCGCCTTTTTTTAACAATTTTGATAAACTTTCTGGATCATTCATGATTTCCCGCAATATTTCAGCATCATTTTTATTTGCAAAATAAGGTCCAAGCATATCTATAACGTATCCATCCGTAGTACATATTGTGAAGGGCTTACATAAAGGAACCTTCTTTTGTCCAGAGAAGGATTTCCTTTGGTAGTAATTATTCGTACTCTTCTGGTGTCGAATGTAAGTACCGTCACATATAATTAAAAGAGTATCCTGAACATTATATAATTTTTTGGCCATTTCAGAAGTATGATTTTCAATCAAATACTCTCTTGAATGAGCATTGATTCCAAAATGATGAGGAAGAATATCCTTTTCAAAGGAATTCATTATTGCATTAGAATATTCAGACACATTCTGTTCTCTGTCTAGTTCAAAAATCGATTTTATGAGTGAATTTGAATTCCCACTGCGTAGCTTAAATAAAAAAATTGTAAGAGCTTCTACTATGTTGCGATTTTGAGTATTTCTCATTGATAACATTACACTTTGTAACTCCAAGATGTTGTCCCAACTCAGACCTGTAAGAATAAGAGTTATCGTCATAATCTCTAGAATAAAAATCAAAATTTTAATAAATAAAGTTATAAATTAATTATCTAATAATTACACAATTAAGACATTGATAATAAAAAATAACATAATTTCTAAAATATATTAAACGTTAAGTATAAATTAAAACTATTTTTGAACAGGCTTCAGTTATATTCAATCATATAAATAATTATACAAATGTTCAACTTTTTAAAGCATATTAAATAAATAATATAAATATATTTTAGATTATAATACATACCTGTAAACGTTTGTATTCGCTCTTCTGACAATGAAAAGTTTCGTATTTTCTTCAAAATTGATAAATCACTCTTCTCTGCAAAATAGTTTAATATTTTTTGTAATTCAGAAGGCAAAATCATTGTAGTGTTGGAATAAACCCTTAAAGCTTGAATATCTTCTTCATAAAATTGCTCTTTAATAATATGAGTAGCACAACATCTATTGCCAGGAGGAATATAAATCTTTCGTTTGGAGTAGCTTTGCATCCGAGCATCAAATGGAACAACTATTAGAGCATTTTTGGATCCGCAAACACAACAGATATTATGAGTTGCAACTACACGTGCTATAGGCATTTCAATCATATTTTCTTTGATCGGTTCATTTATTTTGGCAACGTATGTAGAATCCTTTTCTGAAGATTGAGATAAACTTGACAATTCTAAATCCATTTTTTCTTGACAAAGATTCTGATTTTCTGAGCCTATATCATCCAGATTCATTTCTTCTACAAAAGAATGCTGACTTTCCGGAATAAATTCTTGGATCGTAGTACCTTTTGAAACTTGCTTAACTTTATATAATCTTAGTCGACAACAATTACATAGAATATCTCCGATTTTATACAATTTGTTGTTGTTTGTAATATTAAAAATCTTTTGAACATCTTCTTTTGTTTTCAAAATCTTTTTAAAACCAGAACACTTGGCCAAAAACTTATTACATGATGCACACTTATTTGATGCCATTTTACCTATTAAATATAAATATATTATTATAATAAACTTTAGTGAAAAACAATGATATGTAAATAAATTCATTTTCATAAAATCTTATGAAATCTTAATTTTACAAACATAAAAATCCAAGAATCTTACTTACATGAATACATTAAATAAATTAATAAATGGATTTGTTATTAGCGACGATATTAACTATAATCAATATAACTTTTAATAAAGATGAAATTTTTACTATTTTCACAGCAGAGACGGGTACATTTTAGATGTTTATATTAAGACTGTTAAATATGAACTAAATAATTATTTTTTTTTTTATAAACCGAGTTTCATAAACGAAACTTATAAACATCGTCATCATAACAATTTGACCTTCTTGTCGTTTATCGAGATTTAGTTTATCTCAGTGTTCCTACTGATTCCTCTTATAATTTTACAGTCAAAGAAATGTTACTTGCATCTAGTATTGCATCCAGTGTACATTTATTTATACTTCTAAAAAAATATATATAAACTGGGGTGTATAAAATTACCTTTAGAATGTTTTTTAAAGTTGCTCCTTTAATAAAATGAATTAATATATTAATTTAACACTGAAAAATATCGATATTTTTCAGTTTTAATTTTTTTTAACTATCTTATACCAAATGATTCAACTCGGTAATTTTTTTTTACACAAATTGGATTGTAAAATACCATTTAAAATTTTTTCTAAAGTTGTGCTTTAGGTATAACTTGGTTAAATAATTTTTTGAATGTTTTTAAAATTTTTTTACATTTGAATTTCCCGCCAAAAAAATTCAAAAAAATATGTTAAAAATCGTTATCATTTCTTCTGTAAATACATATTTTTTAAACTTATATATTTCCGGTAAAAAACACTAATATTTAAAAAAGTTAAAAAATCACTTTATTGCCCATAACTCCAAAAATCTATAATAAATATGGTCCAATATTTTGCTTAAAGGAACACGTTATTGACGTCTACTTTTGTGCCAATTACAGCTAAAAATTTCGTGTAGGGCGGATTCACCATGCTTACCTTGCTATACCCTTTACATTCTAAAGAATTTCCAAAAACAATTTTGAAATTTAGTTTTATTCAGAAATTGAATCAATTTTAACGGTATTTTAAATTATTTAAATAGTATATTTTCTCGCTAAAACTTAATTTGTTGCTGTGGTCGAAATTTGTAACCCTCTTAGGAGTCAATTCTCTAACGCGTTGCACGCATTAATCACGCGAATTCGATTGACCACATTCTGACCACTATTGACAATCAACGATTTCGTTTGACCACTCTTAATAAAAAACTTTTGGTCGATAGTGTTGCCAAAAAAAAAACATGCTTATTCTTTTTTATTTGTATGTAAACATAAGTTTATCTTTCTCATCTGGAGATATATCTATAAAAAGTGGCAACGCTAATGGTCGGAAATCGATTTCGGGGACTAACTGCACGAAATTTGATTGTCTGTTTTTCGGAAAATTAAATGTTAAATTTGATAAACAACTTGCTGGCCACTAATGACCATCAATATTTTTGTTTGACAACCATTCGTTAATGTAAAAAAATTTTAAAAAGTTTTCTTCAGCAATGGTTATAAAATGCAAGGTTAACTTAGAACCACCATATCTCCACCACTTTCCATGATAAATGAATGTATTTTTTTTAAAATAAAGCGAATTGAACAAACTTCATGATGCATGAATGATAATTGATATCCAAAGCTAATTAAAAAAGTTACAACAACATTAACATAACAATTTTTTTACACAAAAAAGGTTCATGGGTTTTTTTGGTTTTATGGGTTAATTTTACAAATGGAATGAAAATTCATCATAAACACCTTAAAGTGGAAGATTCACTCTTTAATTAAAAAATACGAGTTTTTTCGATGAAAATTGACAAAGTTATGCAACTTTGAAAAACGGGATTTTTTGTCACTCGCTGGGTGGCTTTTTTTGCCGCTAGTGTACAAGAAAATGAGATTCTCGCGAAATTGCCGAAAGTATTGAATTTTTTTTGACTCACAAATAAAACTTATAAAAATGATCTTATCTCTGAAGACTTTGGTAATATTTATTTTGTAACCAATAAGAACAGTATGATTTAGTGTTTTATTTATATAGTTAAAAATGTAATTTAATGAGTAAAATAAATTTCCAAAATTTCCTCTGGAGATACAACCTTCTACTTTAAGATTCCTAGTAATAATTTAATTGGGCGGCGACCGAGGTGTAACGCCGGGCATTGGTATGGTCCCAGTCGGATACGGGATCCCGACCGGGCCCCGACCAGCGGGCCCTGACCATCCCGAGCGGGCTCTGACCATTAGGGCCATAGCAATGCCCGGCGTTACACCCCGGTCGCAGCCGAATTAAATTGTTCAATTTTACTAGGGATGCTTCAACGGCCGTTTTTGTATCTTTCACCCCTAAAGAGTTGCAGCGACCGGAATGGGGGTAGTTCTGAAAGTTGAAAATATAGCAACTTCAACAACGCGTAGGAAAAAAAGTGCCAGAACGGGAATATGGTGATCGAGTAAATTATTTATTAGAATCTATTTTTACTTGGAAGCTAGTGAACGGTAAAACTCGGTCTAGAACATAAATTGTTTATTCAAAAGTGCAAATGTCGCTTATTGCGCACCCTGTTTCTTATTCAACAAAAGCAACTCTTTATCAAAAGGATTTAATAATTGGAAAAATATTCTTACGTCTGAAAGAACATGAAATTCGCATAGCCATATATCGGTAAACGTTGACGTTCTTGAAGTATCAAAGAAATCAAATACAATTGGTAAAGTTTTAGAACAGACACAAAATCAGATTTAGTCCAATGTTTTAAAGAGAGAATTTGAGATCATTAAGTTTTATTGATTAGTGGCTTGTCGTTCATGGGAATAATCGACATATTTATGTGTCTTCATAGGACCATTATTTAATGACTTTTTAATATTTTCTATATATTTCTATTTAATTATCTATTTTATATGTCCAGCATAATAATGAAATATTTGAAATTACTTAAAGATCAAAACTCTATAACAGCTTTTGAATCATTATTTTAATTTTTAATAAAAGAAGAAATTTGGTCATATTATCTGCCAATATTCTAACTTCAATCTGTGTACGTACTTAACCAAGATGTTTTTCATCAATACCGAAAAATTCTTGCATCAACACTTAGTAATATTAACTAAATAATAAGATGGGTTAAGACTTAATACAAGAATATAAGGATTGCGCCAATCTTATAGGTTTTAGAGTGAACAGGATGTTTTATAGTTTTCAGACTGAAACACGATTGAACAGTTTGGTAATTATAAATATAAATTCTGCAATAATAAGAAAATTAAATTTTGATATCCTAATTAACAATTTTGCTAAAATGTCGTCAAGCACGTCATGTAGTTTTAGTTAAGTAAGAATAATTAGAACAGATTTTTGTAAAAAAAAAATTTTAATTTCATGAAGGTGGAAGCGATTTTCTATGATTGCCTAGGGTTGCAAAATTTCTTAATCCGACACTGTTCAGCAATCTCAATTTTGAAATAACTCAATTTGAAATAAATATGTTTAAAATACAAAATAAAATTATAGGAATTCTTTAAATAATATTTAGAGTCATATAACAATAGACTGATTTTTAACCAGAGTTGCAGAAAATTAAAAAAAAAAACAACTTTTAACAGGAAACTGAGAATTCAATTTCATGCTTGGATTTGATACCCCATTAAGGTGATTTGTCACTTGGTTCATTTATCTCTCTCGCACTTTGGAGTATTGTAACTGTTAAGATTCTTAATAACATCATATTTAAAAAAACAGCGACGTGGTACTATTTCTTATACTTGGGAGAATATTCTATAAAAAATATGTTACATAAAAAAAATAAATTTTTTTCGGAATATTCGCCCCAGTATAAAAAAGAATACCACGTCACCCATTTTCCCAATTACATTTTATTATAAAAGATGTAAAAGAAGAGCAATAGAAGATGTAAAATTTGTGACTGTCAATAACGATCACGTGATAGTCATATAACGTATGAGGGTCACAAATATTTTATGACGGTTATGCGCACATCTCTGTGAACAACGCGTATCATAATATTGTCCATTTTCTCAATGTTCTTCATGTACTCAATATGTCATGAAATTATGTGGCTGAAGAACGACTCGAGCTGGTACAAATTTTTTTTTTCGATTTCCAGTGTAAACTGAGTTATCCTCAGCGACCTGAACATTCCCTGACCATTGATTAAACAATTATAAACAATTAAGATCCAAAAAACTCTTTTAGTCATAAACAAAATTAATAACTTTGTTTATAACAATTGTTTAGCGCAGAAATCCATTTCCAGTGTAGATTGGGACAAACCTAATACCCTCGAAAAACGCCAACGATTATTTAAACAATTATAAACAATTGTGGTCCCAATACTGTTTTGGCCATATGAAAAAAATTAAAAACATTGTTAATGTCACGAGGAGTGATTTTATTTAAATTTCGCTTTAAATCATGTTATGCACGCTCGTAAACGGTTACAGATAAACTAAGGTCGAAACGAAATCTTTACGTTATGCCCAGAGCATATAATAGAAGATATACAATATGAAATATGAAGTTTTGACAAAAACCGATAGTATTCTAAACACTTAAAATTAATGTACATCCGTTCGAAACTATTCACCGAAGAATTATTTACCGAATATTCACCGAATAATATTTTGTATTAAGGGGAAGCGTTAACGAAATGGCTAAAATCCATAATTTTAATCGGATTTTTTTTCCTCTTAATATAATCTCTGTTTCGATCATTTTTAACCATAACTAAAATCTCTGTTTTGATCCAAACAATACGTTCTTTAAATAAAATTCGTTTTTTTTTTTTTTTTTTTTTTT
>JABFQA010000696.1:0-17520 GCA_022817065.1 Probaryconus sp. ZL-2020 | reverse complement strand
ATGAAAAAAAAAAAAAAAAAAAAAAAAAAATATTTTGTTTATTGTTCTGTATAAAAGTTCAACTTAAATACTTTTTATAAAAATTATTTATAAAAGTCAAATAAAACTATTGATATTAAAATCTCAGTCTCTTTTTCCTTTGTGACGTTACACCTCTAATTTCCAGGCCATTAATTAATGATGTTGAAAAGTAATTGTCCTTGATTTAACCACAGTTCCAGTTATACAAGATACTTATGAATTACACCTTGGATTATTATAAACTCCAGGTTTTTCCTTTTTTCAGGTTCCAAAATGGACAAAGCAAATCTTTCGGCCAAGTTACAAAATCTTCCAAACTTTCATTCGCATAAATTACAATCATCGGTTTACGATGTGCGATTACACTTTATATTCGTCATAATTGCAATTTACTGCGCGTGGAAATGAATTTTTTTGTGAAAAAACTTTTATTAAAACCGAATAAGCAGAAGACTTGTCCCATTTGCGCAATGGCTGATTTTCTAAGTGTGCAATTATTATTGCCGCAAAATTTGTCTAGCGAAATAAAGAAATTGGTCAGCGGCTTGTGGCATTTCGCAAAATGCAATTTTCTATTTGCAACAACAACAAGGAGAATGCATCTTCTTTCGTGCGACTCGATCTACATTTTCACTTTTTAAAAAAATTGCTCGCGGCCGTTTATTTCGTGCGATGAACAATGCGAGATATGCAATTGTTACACAATTAGTACCGTTCTGCTGTGAATTTTGAAGTGCAGGTCACGTACGAAGAAGAAAGTCAGGCTTTCGTGTTGTAATTGCGATTACGCCTGCGTGGGAATATAGGCGTAGTCCAACATCTCCTTTCATCTTCCTTTTGGTCCATTGCACTGATTTTAATGGCGTATCAAATTTAATGCCACATGTTTATGTACTCGATGAAATTCATTACTTATACCATTATGTGTGAAAGTGTATTTTTCATTTACAATACCAGATGTTTTATGCATGATTCAAAAGTTGCTCGTTATGTTCCTAATTGTTTTATATTTATTATGGAAGATTTATATGTTTCTTTTTTTTTATCCACTATAATATACAATAATATCCTAACGATTATCACTGCAATTTTTAAACATCTTTTTTGATGATCATTCTTTTATTCGAACTATTTCAGTCCTATGAAAATCATTGTTGAAAAGATGATTGTTTTGTAAGTAATTAAAAACATGAAAATTTATTAACGAAAGTTTTATGAAAGTCTTGTCTTTTCTGGAATGAAATGTTTTTGGCGAAAAGAAATATTGTTATCTGGACCAATTTCACTGAAGTGATTTTTTTTGTGTATGTGAAATATGGGACGTAATTTAGAATTTCAGAATCTTCGAGCGTGTCTTTGAGTCTTATTATGAGTGATGAAAACAAAAACGGACGAAAGCGAGAATGTATTGTACTGGAAATGAAAAGTTGCTGCCTGAAGAAAGTGAAAAGCAAGATCGACCGAATACGAGCGACCGATTTTTACCAAGTTACGTCAAATATTACGACATGCAAGGTAAATCGAAATCGGTTCGATTATTTTTAAATTATTGTACTTATTTACTTTTTCAAGACGCATAAAATCAAAAACCATAATTTCACGTCACAAGCATTACTTTGCAAAGAAATCTACTTCGAAAAAAATTACTAAAATTTACTTCGATTCAAGTGAATAAGTGGACGCATTTCTGTGTTAAAGAAAAAATATACATCGCAATTTTACGTTTCACAAGCGTTACGTTCATAAGTGATTTTGAAACATTTATAAATGGCTAAAATTCGGGAAATGTTTGAAATTGCAGCGAACATTGAAAACGCGTGTCGAAACTGCGTGGTTGCTCGGTTATCTTCATTCGGTTTTAACGCTGCGCAAGACTTGTAAAATAATCAACGACTCGCCCATTATTCGAAACAGAGCGTGAACCTTAAAGCGAAAGTCACGTGTTGAAAACGGAAAGTTTGTAATTGTAGGTGTTATTATTTCGACAAGTTTCACGAATCATTCTGGATAACGAAAATACAGAGTCACAAGAGCATTTAACGCTCATGTATATTGATTCAATTGCATGTTGGTAATTAAATGTTAATTGCAGCAACATAATGCCAAGAAAATGTAAATTTTAGATAAAACATTACAAAAAATCATAATAAAATCTCAATCGCCGAACGAACGTCATTAAAATAATTGGAAACAAAAGGAAAAAATCCAGATCAAAAATCCGTGACAATCCTGACTGGAAAAATCTCGTAATCGGAATTACGTGAAAACGAGTTATCTAACGTGGCATTAGTCGAAACGATAACATCAATAACGAAAGCTTAGAAATAGAAAATTTGTGCACGGCAGTAAATCCTCGAGTAATGTCATGAATATAATATCGGGAGTGTTGCACCGTAACACAGCTGCGTTTTGCATCGTAAAAGGCAGCCGATAGTCCATCGGTTCGAATACGACGTCGAGCCCGGCTTTGCGAATAATCAACGCAGTGAGCAAACGGCAGCGAGCCTCGCGAGCAATCGAGCGCGCAACAGGCCCAGGGAAAGTGCCGTGTCCCAGTTGTTGCGCTCGTCGTCGTCGTCGTCGTCGTCGTCGTCGTCGACAAACGCTCCCGACTAACACAACAAACGATATTCACTTGCGAACACACACAAACGCCGAGCCAAATGCGCCTTTATGTAATCGGGCGTATAACTCTCGAGAGCGTGTCGCAAGATTCCATGAATGAATCGCGCCGCGACTATACTCTCGGGGAGGAGAAGAGGACGAGAGGCAACTGGAAGAAGAAAAGGCCGAGCGGCGGATCAATGACGATTCCTCAGACAAATCGCGATCGCTCGTGATCCATTTGCCGACGACGACTTAGCCGCCGCCGTCGGCTTCTTCTTCTTCTTCTTCTTCTTCTTCTTCTTCTTCTTCTTCTCCTCCTAGTCCTCTCTGTCTTTGTCCCTTCGTGTCGTCTCATTCGCTCTACGTCGACAAGAAATTATACGAGTCGATCTTTAAACGCGAATCATTTGATTCCTTTGCCGGTCGCGAGTCGAAGCGCATTGCTGAAATTGTCGATTTTTCGACGGTGGATTTTGTAGAGGACATAAAGATTTTTTTTTTTAATGGATTTTGCAAAAGAGACTTTTGAAGGAATTCAATGATTATTTTTGCAGATAATTTATAAAGTTATTTTTCAACCGGATAAATTGTTTTGAATGAATTGAGCAGTTCTGAGCGTCATCGCGAAGCTGTTTTCAGTTTCGCCAAATGTTTTTTTTTTTTTTTTTTTGTAATTTTTGAACGTTAAGAATGTTGAACGATAGACAAGATTCTTTGTTTAATACGCTTTATTTTGCTTCTCACGTTGCGCGCGAAACGCTCGGCACACCTTCCACGTTTGCGGTGCAAATTTTAACTCGTTAATATCAACAGTACGTGCTTTTGTACGCGGACGATACACAAACCGTTTGGAACAATTACGTCTATTATGCGAAACGTGGCTATTCATCATCGCCACACAATTATCTCCTTCTTATGTTCAACATTTTTGCACTTTTTTTTCATGTTTACACCGTGGCTATTGATTTCAGCTTCACAGTAGAAGAAATTGTTTTGTCTAAACGTCATTGTGTCATTTTATCCTTTTTGTCTTTTATATGGAAAATTTGTGATCTAACATTTTTGTAACGAATACCTTTATGGTAATAATGTATTTCTATTTTAATTTAAGTATTTTTTGAAATGCACAAGTTGCTGCGTAACTCATGAAGTTTGTTTTTGGCAATGTATGTTCTTCTCTTCATTGTGAGGGTGTTAATTTTTGAAGCTGTCCTTACAAAATGCCACAAAAATTTTCACCTTGAAGATGTGTGCAAATTTCATAATACCACGCTGCTCGCGTTACTCAGTTAATCCATACATTTTACAACGCTCCTAGACTTCGTAATTTTTACTATTATCCCTTTCATATGATTCTGAAATCAGTTTGGCGGAAATTTGACAAAAATCTCAATCTCTTATAGAAATTTATGAAATCGCAATCCCACCTTTCGCAACAACCAATAAAAAGCAAGGAGTTATACCTCTTCTCTCTTCAGTAATCCGGACCGTCAATAATCTCGACCTGTTCGCAAACTAATTGATCGACCGAGTCTCCCTTTTTCGTTCGAGCATGAATTCTAATTTTAAAGAACGCATTTGCGAAGTAGAGTCAAACAAAGAAAAAAAAAGGCAATCAAAACAAAAACGTCAGAAATAGATTACGAGTGTGAAAGAGCGAGACGCTCTGGTCAACTCGAAGCGACAGAGATAGAAAACAGAAAGGGTGAAAGAGAAAGAAAATAACCAAGCAGGCAGGAAGAAAAAAAAAACGAAGAGGAGTCAAGAAAGAGAGGGAGACGGAGAACGAGAAAAAGGGAGCAAGAAAAACAAAGATCCGAGGCTCGACTTGAAATCAAGGGCCAGACGAAGAACCGGTCTCCCTATCTCTCTGTTTTTTTGCCTTCCTTTTTCTTCCTATCCCCCTCCCTTCCTTTTGGCCTTTTTGCCCGCACTGGGTTCCCTTGCTCTCTTTTCCTCATCTTCTTCTTCTTCTTCTTCTTCTTCTTCTGCTTCTTCTTCTTCTCTCGTTATTTTTTGATTGCCGCAGGTGTCCGGTCTGCGTCGCGGATGGCGGCCAAAAAGCACACTACTACCTGCTGAATTTAAATGCACGAACGACCCCCGTGGCGTTTTATCCAGCTCGGATAAAACGGAACAGGTACGTCGATCGAAAGCGTATCATCCACCAAGCGGATTCTCAGGGACAACCAACATTTTCAAAATCCTCGACAACAACCAAGCCCACGGGGAAAAACATTTAAAAAAATCCTCAAGAACATGCTGACCAAGTTTTTATCTAGCCTCAGCAAGAAACATTTGTTTCATTCCATAACACTTTGTGCACAAAATAATCACCATAATAAAAGTGTCTATTAATTATCAAAGTTCTAACTAAAGCGATGACAAAACTAAAAATAAATCGTCCATTAAAATAACGTTGACTTATCAATTAATTAACCCCGCAATGTATTAATCCACGTTGCAACACTAACATAAATTGACCGCTTACTTATTACACCTGGCAAATTATGCATAAATTAATTAAAGTGACACATTTATAATACTGGCTTATCGTTATTAACGACCACTTATCAATTGCTTCATATTAGTTGTTATTTAATGATTAATATCCTTTTCTAAAACGATAAGTAAATGCGTGTAAATGTGGAAATGTCAGTCCACTTAAGAACGTAACTTACTATATTTAACTAATGTTTTTAACACTCGCCTTTTTTTTCATTAATAAAAAGCAAAGATGAAATTGAAAGAATTAAGATGAATCTTTGCAACTCATTTGCATGAAGTTTCTATCAATAAACCCTTCTTCGCGTTCCTGTAAGTGCAAGAGGATATACGATGATTTTAAATATCTTCAAAAATGATGATAAAAATAAATGTGACGTAATCTTTATGTAAAATTTATGTAAAGTTTCAGTCACACTGTGATATTGTTCAAATTGCTTTTTACGTGATTAAAAAAGGTCAAGGACAGGAAGTATTCGTTATGTATGAAACTACACACTAGTTTATCGCTCAGATCTTTTTCTTTCTTACTTATTTTTTTTTTCTTTTTTTTTTTTTTTTTTTTTTTGTATTTTTTAATAATCAATGTTTAATACACAAAGCTAGAGAATTATGGATTTCTACAAACCCATTCAGAGATAATTACGTTAAAGTGGCATTTTGAGCGATAACCTCGGTGTCCTTGAACTCCGAACGGTCGAACTCCTCACGTGTTAAAACAAATACCGAGAGAAAGATGTAGTTGAATCAATAAAATACATTTGTGTAACAATTAGTTCCTGTTTAATTGGCATTCAATGAATTTAAAACTGTTTTTCTATTTTTTCAAAATTCACCTTTTGAACCACGTGCAAGATGTTGGAAAAAAAGAAGTACGAATTTCCTCTACATAATGCTAAGAAATATTCCGAGAAGTAATTATCCACTGAAACGTAATTTTTCTTTCCAAATAAACATCAATTATCCGAAAAAAGATTTCCCTCGACTCTCGGCGGATATAATTTTAAAACATCGTGCCGGCACACGAAGTTATCCTTCAGCTATTCATTGTAAGTAGCATGCGCTGCTTACAAAGTTGCGCGCTAAGTCAAACGATCAGAAAACGTCTTTACATTTGACGTGTTTCATTCTTTTTGTAATTCAAAACGCAACCTGCATGCAGATAAATTGCAATATACTCTGTGATTCAATAATAATTCTAGCCGGAAGGAAGCGTTACGAGGCCGCCGGAAATGACTTCCGTGTTGCTGATAATGACGTATGTCAGTGATGCGTTGTTATGGAACTGACGATGTCAAAAACGTTTCGATTTCAGAACGAAATGCAATCAAACCTCTCGTGTGAATCAGCCTACGGTCAAACGAACTTTTACAATTTTGCAACAATTCTTGTGTGTTTTGCATAGTCGAGTTTTACATTTTATTCTTTGATTGCAAACAAAAATTGTTAAAAAAACACCATCTTTGCTTGAAATAAAGTGTACACCCTATATATGAGCGTATGTAAATTGCAAGCGAGATAGCGTGGGTGACTGCTAAATATTATTATCCGCCATCCTCAACGAGCTTATTTATTTCAATTGCGGAGCCCGTATTTTGGCAATGTGCTCGACACAGTGTCGAGAAGGGGTGCAAGTTTTTAAACGACGCATTGCCCACGAAACAGTCGAGTGGCAAATGCGGGCGCGCGCACACATCCAGATGCACGTTATACACGTATTCATGCACTCATGGGAAATCGGGAAATAAGTCTACTTGAGCACGTGGCACGCCCCACTAGATCTTCGATTACGACCCCGATATCCATGATTTTTAATGACTCTTTTAACCATTGCGCATTCATTTACTTCCCCCTTCTCTATCTCTCCTCTCACTCTTTTACATATGTTCTATTAAATGGCATTATGTTTATTTCTGCTTTAGTAAAGAGCTTCAAATTTAGATGTCGTGATTTTGATTAAGATTGTTGAAGGGTTATGATTTAGCAGACTTGTATTGGTTGAGGCTGAATGGTTTTTATTCAACAGGGGGATTTAATTGCTTTAGAAGAATTTATTTTGTGGCCATCAAAACAGAAATGAAAGTAAAATAGTTTAACGTTTATCGTAATAAGAAATGTCGATTTTGAAAAATCCCGTAACCCTTTTACTATTCGTTTTTCAACTTGCACAACAGTCCACTAAACCTTACAGTACCCAATCTACTTAGCAAAAAGCCTAACCAGGGACTATAATTATCCAGCAAGTTTTTCCCATCTATTTTATTTAATCAACTCGATCGAAGTTGATGAGAATTGGCAAAAAGGACGAGAGGAGAAGTCTAAAATGAGTTCGCCCGTATTTAATAACCAGGCTCGGGTGATGGAGAACGAGGGATCCTAAATATTTTACGAAACGCCGAAACTTGATGGCACGTATATGTACTTTGGAGCGGCGAGCAGAGGCCAAGCAATGAGTTTCGGTAGCCAAATCGTGCTCTGGTCTCTCGTTCAAAAATGTCCTGTGTAACGAAAGGCCGTCGAAAAAAGAAACGCGACGCGGGGTGGCAAGGAGGAGGGGCCCCGGAGGGACTACCATGAGAAGAAGTAAGAGTCGTCAGACGAGTTTCGTTGCCTCCGGGGGCCATCCTCATCCTCTCCTCTCCTCTGCTTTTAGTCAAACCTCTCCTTGCTCGTTTGCTAGTCCCTCTTTCTCTTTTTATTCTTATCCGCTTCTCTTTCTTAAAACATCTTTCTTTTCTGTATTTTATTTCAATTTTTTCTTCCGTTCTCAACGTTCACCGTCGTTGATTCTTTTTTTTTTTTTTTGCAATTTTTTTGCACTCTCGTATCATACGTATTTGCGAATTAACAGGCAAGGACGTTGTCCCAGGACCTGGCATCCATCCCTCATTTTCCGTCTGCGATGCAAAAATTGACCATCAGGTCAATTTTCACTGCTGCTGCTGGGTATTATAATGCAATATGCATAAAGCATATTGCATATTGAAGGAGAAAAATATAGGGTTAACTTTTAGGAGAAGTTGGTCAAGTTTGTTGCGAAAATATAAGTGAGTTTTTTTTGGGGGGAATTGAAGTTGCTGCAGAAATAAGAAGCTCAAGAGCACAAGCAAGTTATTAATATAGTCTGACGATATTTTAATTAACTTTGTACTTTGTAATTAATTTGATACAAGCGATTTTTTTTTTTTTGGCAAAAACGAAAAATTATAGTGGTAATTTTGTCGTATAAATTGTTGACTGGAATAAATTTAACATCGACGATAGATTTCGTACGAAGATTATTTTGTAATATGAAATTACACGTGCATAAAAAAATGTTTCTGTATTTCATTCACTAAAACCTTTTCACGAATAAGCTTCCAGTACAAAATGAAATTCTAAAAATCACCACAAATCTTTAAATAATTCCATTTTCCATTTGTCACAAACACTTTTAATTCAATGGGTCATTACATTGAAAATTGAACAGATAATCTTTTTCCACTGAACAACAGTTGCTAGTAGTTTTCGATAGTGAGAAAACTACGCAGAGTTTCTCTTCTCATACACATCCACGACATCATTAATTTTTCCTCGAATTTCATTTTTTCCCATCCTTAAGATTCTCAGTAGGTCTTATTGGATTTTCAATTCAACAGCTGGAAACATTAGAATCAATCTTTCTTCGGTGGCAAAAGATTTCAGTAAAGGATTTTTCACTACGTTGAATAAACGCCTACGCAGCGTTTAGAAAACAAAGAAAATCATTGCAAAATCCAAGAAGCAGCCGTTTTAGGAAAATCTTTACCGTTAAACGGAAAAGCATTAAGAGAAAAAAAAAAATAACCATTTTCGTACAAATGTATTTTGTCTCCGACAAAGGGGAATTTGAAAATGTGTCTTTCGGAATAAAATGTTATAAAGTACAAATCAGTAGCATGACAATTTTTATGTTCATTTGCGATATAAAAATAAAAATGGCGTTAAAAATTCACTGGCCTCTCTGTCGTGCAATAAAAGGAACAATAACGATCGTAGGAATCAATGAGTCGGCTGTTTAATGCAAGTGTAATCGCGAGCGCATAAAGCCGCCTCATTTCAGTCAATCGCGAGTCAACAATAACTGTCAGCGGCAAACCATTATGGGTTGATTTGCTTAAGTCTAAGCATCTTGCGAGATGATAGCGCTCGTTCGCTCGCGAATGAGCGAGCGAGCGATGATCCTTAAATTCTGTGTATGCCCCGGCGAGAGGAGTTAGCCTTCGTTTATACCTGAACAACTTAACCTTGTCTTCGGTTAACGAGTTCAGTGCAGGTACGCTCGCCGAGGAACTACCACTGGTACGCGAACCGAGGCTCGCTTTGTTTTCAATTCATATTCATTTTCTTTTGTTATTAGCATTAAATTAACAGGTAAAAGGAGAATGGACGCAGAACCAGAATATAAGACTTTTAAAGGAATTAAAAGATTTTTTTTTTTAGCGGGAATTAATGAAAACTGTTTGTAATATATTTTTTTTTTTTTTTCCACGGCGGAATAAGTCGTAAGATGTCAAATAGCCTCTTGTGCGAAAAAGAAAAGCCACGAGGCGATTAATCAAACAGGTTTTCGTGTCAAATGAAATTGAAAAGGAACAATGCGAGTATAAATGGCTGTTTGATTATATTGGACGTCAGGAACAAAATGTATTGTGCAGGATAAAACGAAATGTACATTCAGATAAAACCTGTTCATTGTTTTTACTGTTAATAAGATAATGGCTGTGGAAGAAAAAACAGTTTTTCTTTTTTAAGGATTGCCGAGCTACAGACAAATTATAAATCTTGAAGAACTTTAGATGAATTTTCAGAAAAAATGAATGAATTCTTGAAAATAATTAATTTTTAGTTGAACAAGTGTTTGAAGTACGACGTTTTTAACGGCAATTAAAAAAAGATCTCCAGAATTTAGCAGACCATACATCCGGCTTTTCGAACTGAATTTTCTTCCTATCTTCAGACAGATAAAAAGTATCAAGCATTTATGAAATGTAAAACTATGCTCGAGATAAATACTATCGTATATGAACAAATTTTTTTTTTTTTTTTTTTTTTCCATTCTCAAAGAATAAAATGTCTTTATTCTCATGATGCTGAAACTGGCAGAAAATAGCCAGCAGAAAATACAAAATATCAGTGATTCTCAACCTTATATTTAATTCATTTATTTTTATAATTTTTTCTTTACTTTATAATCATTGCTTACAGCTATCTTCTGCTGGCTAGTTTCTTTTAATTTCAACATCATTTTATTCTCGATATCGCGAGAACTTGAAACAAACAAATCATTTCTTTTATGACAACTCCATTGTTTAAGGAAAATTAATCTCCATTTGAAAATTAATTCATTTTCGAACTAGCCATTTCATGTCATTTAAATCACTCGATATAATCATACACTTTGGAGCAATTTAAAATTCTCACATTGTAATTGTACGTCTTCGCCCTATTAAATAAAAACCAACTCCTATAATGTATATCGATGATTACACACGCGTGTTCAAATCTCTGCTACCATGATTTTACTAAAGCAAAAAGTGAAAAAGAAAACCTCACACAACATACATTAATGATGAATGCCCATGGACGAGCAACTCATTGTCATACGTGTTCGTACGAAATTATATGAAGATTGTTATAACGTACAGCGATGATCGTGAAAGGGTTATCATTAAAATGACCATTACAGGATTTTTAGCAGGCCCTGTTGATGATCTTTTTTTTTCTCGCAAGCGACAAGTGAACACCAAGATCTAAAGTTGCAGCGATAACTTCGCGCTCATTAAAATGACAATTTGCACGACTTTTCTGTTAAACAACATATTTCTCGGTATAACCGGTTTCGAGTTACTTCCGGCCTTGAAAGTATTTACGTTTATGCTTCGAAAATTTTACCTTACAGAGAAAAGAAGCGCGTTGTTAACAAACTAATAATTTGCATCGGCTTATGGATACCATAGAAGAGACAGGGTTAGAGGGAGAGAGAGAGAGAGATTTGTTTAAAAATAAAGAATTTGCGAGGAAGATCGAAAGAATAACTCAATCTAATTTCTTAATCTCAATGAAATCGTTAATGGATTATTCTGAACCGCTGAATTAATAATGACTGCGTTATTGGGGAACAAAGTCTGGTTATAAATAAAGCAAAAACAAAAATGAGGCTGAGATTTGGACCGGTGCCTAAATACAGGATCCATTGATGAGCTCCAAGAAATCGTTTAGATGAATCATCATACTTGAACGATCCATCACAAACTTCACTTATCGTTTGGCAGGCAAGCCAGTTGACCCCTGAGACCTTATAAATTGGCCCTTAAACTATTTTAATATTATTATATACGTTTCAATTTTTTGTTTTTATTTTATTTTATAACTGCACTGACAAATAAATTATCAAAAAAAAAAAAAAAAAAATGACCTACAGAAATGATTTGGAATAATCAAGAAAAATAATTGTCAAGAAAAATAAATCATCGTCGATAGAAACAAACGCAAGAACGTTTACGACACAATAAGCCATTGCAGTAGGTCGAGCATTAATTCTTGTTTTGTACTGGAGCGAATGAATGAAAATTAAATACCTGATATATCATCTTACACGAACGCGAGATCGCACACGATAAGCTCAAGGGTAAAATTAATGAGCGACATCGCGGAACGTATTTCAAGAAATAATTTCAATTATTTCATGAAAATCACATGAAATACATATCGATATAATGCGCAATATATTCACCAGGAACTGCACTTACTTAGATCAAATTGCAAAGCGCGCGAACTCGACTTTAAACGTCGAATTAACTTATTTCAATTACGCACTTTGTCGACTTTTTATTGCCAAGCTGATAAAACAGAAATCCTGATTTGTTGGATAGTAAATATGTAGTAAAACAAGACGCTTCGCAGGAACATTGATTATCAATTTTCTTAATGTTCCGGTGCTTCTAGCGTATATTATTTTTTTTTTTTTTAGTTCCTTTTTCAAACCATAATACGAGATTCAATTATTTATTTAAAAAATATTCTTAATAGAATCGATCATTTTTCGACTTGCAAAATTTGTGTGAGTTATTGCAAAATTTTTTGTCTCAAATAACACTGTAGTGTGCGGACGAAAAAGTTTAGAGGAAGCATGCCTGAAATACGATGACAATTTTAAAAAACGCCTTCTGTGCAGCATATTTTTATCGGATTTTGTTATTAATTCTATTCGACACACGTATACGCCGCTGCAAAACCGCTTACATGAGAATCGTGTTCCAACCACGTTGGCGCGTTCGCCTACTTCAAATCGGATCTTACGATGCTGGTAGACGATGCATCGAATTACGCTGTTGATCGTAAGCGTTGAATTGCAATTTCATTTTTTCACCTTTCATGCAAAATTAACATATGCGTTGCGAACTTTCAAACTTTGATATTCAACGAACTTTAACGAACTTAAAATCTGGTTCAAAAAGGATCCGCGATTATTCGTGAAGAAATCAAATTTTCAAACAATCTAACCAGAAATGTTGATTCCCACGATCAACTGAATCACATCTCATTCGTTTCAACGAGAATAGAATTTATTTGAACGAGCATTTTGAGATCCGAATCGAAGTATTTATATTCCATCAGGCGCTCCTGGAATAGGAAGTTTCGTACGTGATTCTGATATGTGAACAAAGGGAAGAAACAAGAAATGATAAAGAAAAAAAAGTCGCCCGACACTTCGTCTCGCGCATGGCGATGGCTATTGTTCTTACACGATGTTTACGCGATGTATCGAACGCAATCTTGTATGTGGAGGAAATGTTAAATGATTTTAAAATTCTCATCAGAGCATTGTAAAAGGACTCGCTGGAATTTCAAATCTAAAACAAAAGCTCACTCCACTTATTGTCGAATGTCAATCTTTATTAGATGAAAAATTTTCTCTATCAATTATATTGTCAACGTGAAGATCATTTTTGAAAATTCCTTCGTTCGGATGATGAAATTTCGTTGATATTTGAAGCACGAAGACAAAAAAATATTCGTCAATTGGATCTGCTGGCACCAGCAGAGCAGATTGTTGTGCGAATATCTTGCGAGCAATAAGATCGGCGACGCCTTCTGGGCCGGACTGTACATAAATTTGTATCAATTGCCGTTACAGCTGCTTCAATTTATTGTAGGATTAGAAACAATGAGCGGGGTCAAATGGTCCCTTCTTGTCATAATGTGGTCAACCCTCGACTGGCGTCGTCGTCAGTCGTCACTGGCTGCGGCGAAGTCACTCTCTCATGGACGCAATTATAAAGCGATCGGTACAATCGCTCAAGATTCAATAATCAACGTGTTTGATCAGCGAAATGTGATGCAATCGATTTAAAAAAAAAAAAATTACCCCACAATGGTCATTAAAAAATACGATGCGATGCAGTCGTTCATTAAAATAACATCGTGGCTCATTTGCGGTGGGTCCAAACTTTGGGGCCCGTTAATTGACGCGCTGAATTTGTTGACATTCATTTTGAATTATATAATTCAGGGAATCGATATTTTATTCTGATAAATTTCTCGTTTGATTTATGACGTTGCTTCGTTCTCGATGTTTAATAATAAATACGAATCATAAAAATAGTCACGCTTTTAAATAATGTTCGAGCAAAAGCAAACAACATGAGAATCACCAGATTTTCAATAAAAAACAATTATCTGTAATGCGTTGTGTATCGTCTGCATTAGCTTTGAATTTTTCAAAGCTCACGCATATTGTCAATAATTACGAGAGATAGCATAAGTGTTGACCATACGTTCGGCATTTTTCCCGACCGCGCGAGATCGCGATTTTCATAAATATGCAATATTAGTCATATTCCGTTCTAACCCGATAACAGACGTATCTTGTAACGCACTTGTTCTATTGCTCGTAATCAGCATATTAAAATTCAGATTATCATCCGGGGAAATAGTAAATTGCCTAGCCACTTGTTTAATTGCTGATGGAATTTTTTTCAAATCTTGTATAACATAATCTGTTAGTGATGTAACTGTAATGGTGATAATAAAACGGACTGTTAACCTCGTCATTTTGATTAATACTTTAAAATAAAGTGCGAAAAATTCATTAATGAGCTATTTCCCAGCAGTTTGCAAATATGTTGCCAAAGAATTTTAAAGTGCTTTTAATTTATTATTTCCGCGCGCAATTTTTTTTTGAATACTTTAATTCGCGCGCAGACGATTATGATTACTTTTAATTAACCCTTTAATTAAGATGCAAAAACGTGAATTAGCTGAATCGATAACGATCTGCAATAATATCGTGAAAATAAAAAAAAAAAAAGTTGAAATGAAAGTCATCTTCTCCGCGTTGTACACTATTTTATTTATTGTAACTCTTTAAAGACTGTTGTCGATAAGCGAACGATCAACGTAGGTACTTTTCCGGACATTGACGATATTTGTTCGCAAATTGTTGAAAAAATAAGGAGTGTATAACAGCGATATATCCCACACTGTGTGTGCTTATGTGTTACCATTTATCAGTGCGTATCAATCACCTCATGTTCTTCGTACGTACGTTGGTCATGTCTAAGGTTATCTTTCAGTGAAGATTGTTGATTCACGCACACTTACTATTTCAGATGTATCGAGTCAATAAAAATGAATGAATAAATAGCACTGTATAAATAATCATTAGAAGAAAAAAAAAAAAAAAGGAAAAAGAATATCACCGAGGAAAAAAAAATTAAAGACAAATAAGCACATTTGCTCTCATCATTCTAAAAGTAGATCGAATCTTGAAAGCGTAAACTGTTCCTCTTAATGCAAGAGGATTTCTAGAAAAATTCTGAAAGATATTTTTCATTTGTAAATGATCAGTTCTTTGTCGAAGCTTATCGGAAACAAAAGATTTCTTTAAAGACGAAATGGTCGTGTTTAAGAAAAGTTATAAGTTTTCGCGAATCGCAGACTGTTGACGTGGAGCGTCAATAGTAATTCCTGGTAGAGCTCGGATACACTAGACTGACGATAACGCATGAGAAGTTTATTTAGTTCGGGTAACAGAGCCCACGAGCGACTCGGCGTTTCCTGTCAAGCGAACGGCTTGCATGATAAAAGTGAAACCGCCCTGATAATGGCATATTTATTAATATAACTTTCTCTATTTTACAATTCACTCTGATAAATCGTTAGTTATTCCAAGGAACTCTATCGGAGTTTTAATCACAGTCAAATATACCGTACAACAACGCTTGTATCTTAATTGGGCAATTGTTTCGTATAAATACTTTGGATGATAAGAATTATAAGTTACCATATTGGATAACAATTTTCTATGACTTTTTTTTTTTTTTTGTTTTCATTCAAAATCAACGTCTTTCACGGTTTACAACAATTGATTTACAGCGACGAAGGTAAAAAATTTGTTGATCCTGAATATGATGATCATAAAATGACCTCCATTATCGTTCACGTGAAATGGAAACCACCGTTATACGAACTTGCCTCTTCGGCTTATCACCGGTAACATCTTGAATATCTCTTTTGATTGATTGAATAAATTTCGCGAAATGTAACTTCGCGAAAAATGCAACCGGGAGGTTGGACTGTCGCCGACTTCCGCGACGCGAATCCCACGTTGCCCCGCGTATTATACAATTGGTCGTAAATCACTTGCATTTAACTATCCGCGAGTCAGCTGTAGAGAAAATGCCGTCACGGTAATTGTAAATATCAAATGTGTTTACGCCGAAACAAAGTCGGCGTTTCGCGTGGGACGAGGTTCGTTCGCTGAATGGTCGGGTGCTATTTTGTGCCAAACCGGTGTGACGTTACATGTGATGAAATCAACGTTCTATGTGGATTACGCTAATTAATAATGTCTGAAATTCACATCGAACTATTCCCTCGATGCTCGTCAAGATTTACTCGGTTCCTCTACTGCCATTAAATAGTCACTACTTGTAACTGGAACAGCAAACTATGCAGTAGCAAAGCTGCCTCGACAAATGAAAAAGACACCATTGTTAACGGTGCTTAGAGTCCTCTTCCAACTCGTGGCAATTTTATATTTCATAATTTACGAACACCACGAGTTATTTATTTTAACCTCGACTTATATAATTTATACATAATATAATTTAATTTTTTTGTCTATAATGAGTGGCGTTATTTTTGTACTACTTTATTATCCCCGAGAGACGTACGGTTTTATTGAGTCGTGTTCTTTTAAATGCTGTATTAATAAAAGTTATTTATGCCCCGTAAAACATTTTTTGTTATTAACGACGTAGATGAGGAATATATATTGATTGCATAGACAATGTTTATTATAAGCTAGGTTAACGTTCAGTTGAAAACGTGGGCGTAAGCGCTTGGTTTTCAATTATTTTAGTATTAAATGTCGGGTTACGTTCTGCGTTTCTGTGCTCTCGTGCCTTTATCATCATTTTATTTATTGTTCTTGTAATAACGTATTATATTGCCAGGTTATGCCCAGTTACTACTTCTTTCCTAATGTGCTGCTGCAAAGAGTTAAACGTTATTCTGGAATTTCTGCTCCTTGTTGGAATATCATTATGTTGCTTTATTTTTATGACGATTGTGATATAATGTTTGAAAATGAATGTAAATTCACTTATTTTCTTATTTATGCGAATTGTCGAAGAGAATTATTGCAGGGAGACACCTTTTACTGTTACAAATGATTTGTTGAATTTGTAGTAGTAATTAAAAAAAAAAAAAAAAACAATACTTTAACGAAAAAATTTAAAACTCTCCTCATTATAAATGTAACATAAATTGTTGTTGCGCAAAGTCATGCGAGATACTGAAGAGATCAAGACTTAACCCTATAGTTAGTACAAAAAAGAAACTAATGAAAATTGTTATCGTCCGCGTCAGCTATCGTAGCTGAATGATAAGAGCGGTTTTTTAGAAATTATAAAGGATGACGTCACCGACCAAACAGCCAATCGTCTGGGCGAACTGGATGGCGCAACCCCTGTCCGATTTATCGAGGCCTTTTTCTAACTATCACAATTTATTTTGCCTGATAACCGAACAAAATGGAGCGTTGACTTGAGTCAATAATCCCTGTGTTGCAGATAAATACGACTACCAGATACGACATAAATAAGCACCAATACATTTGCTTGATAAAACGTTTATGATTCAAGTAACAATTTTTGAAACACTCTGAAGAGAAATTGTTATTATTTGATGATTTTAGCAAAATTAGTAATTGTCCTAAATGTATTTAAATTAAAAATTGATAATTTAATTCATTAATTATGCTAAATGAAAATTGTGTTTTTGTCTTTTTTTTTTCGTTTTTTTTTTTTTTAAAATGTCTACGTGTTTATTTTATTGCCGCGTTCCTCATTAAACCACTTG